>BCLH01000036.1:145168-204998 GCA_001602315.1 Zoysia pacifica | reverse complement strand
GAGAGAGAGAGAGAGAGAGAGAGAGAGAGAGAGAGAGAGAGAGAGAGAGAGAGAGAGAGAGAGAGAGGTGATGATGGAGGTCCGTGGCCAGACACATATATAGGAAGCTCTAACTCGGCGGCATACAAGCTATAGCAGCAATTGTTCTTGGGTTTTGAGTTATAATACTGCACTCCATTCTCTGCGTTCAAAGTCAAAGATCCTTGTTTTGCCGAGTTGGTTAAAAATTGCCTTGGACGTAATAGATAACTCAGAACTGCGGCCGCAAAATGCTCCCCGGAAATTCCGAAACCATTTGGTCAGCGGACCGCATGTGACTTTCAGTTTATATATGCCAAGTCGTCCTTTCGAACCTGGCAAAGCTATTAGTACAAGTCAATAGGCCATCAAGGTAAACGAAGATGAAGTGATAAATTCGCCAGGTCGTACTTCTAATTAACTCTCGACGGAGGAGCATACTAATATATTTTAACAATCCACATGCAGCCCATTAGTTCGATTCTATTATGTTGAATGAAAATCAGAAAAAATTGAAGAAGCTTTCAGCATGCATGGTACCTGTCCTACACTTCACGTTCTCTTGTAGATGGAGAATCTATCCCTTATTAAGTCAATGCAATACTTTGCGTACAAGCCATAAACATGACAGTATAGTATATCTGTGCGCTGCAAAACGTTGACTTCAAATAGGGATAAAATTGAAAATTCATGTACATTTTCTGGGCTTATGAATCTATGATGACTTCAGTGTGTACAGTAGTGATGACACGCACTGTGAAACACCAGTACGCAACTCCGTTTCGTAATGTCTTACAAACATTAATTTATCAATGGGTTTCTTTGCTTATTGTTATTACAACCCACTATACCATTTCAACCTTTTTCCAATATTTTATACAGTTGTTAAATATCACATTTACCGGCTGACTGACTGGCAGGAAAAGTTATGCTGATACTTTGAAAACAATCGCGCTAGAAATCATTGAGAAAAACTTTTCTGACAGTTAATACCTACGTACGTCGACAATTTATTTGTAGTGGACTCAAGTACCTTCTCTGACAGTTAACATATATGCCAACAGTAAACATTTACAATACTTATTTGCCTTTCCCAACACTTCTTGTCATATCTTGTGTCCATTATGTGACCAATATGTACTTTTCCACGTACATAAACTGTAGGAAATTGGGTATTATACATTAAAAAATCCAATATTAATACAAACAGATCCACAAACCTTAAACCATCATACATGCAAATCAAGAAAAGCCCACAACATGATTAACACACGTGTATATATAACTGAAAGTTTCAATTCCACATGGATTCATATACTTCGTGATGAATCATAACTTAATATACATATCTATATGGCCTAGAAAAACTAAGGTACATTTCAAATACTAAGTGGTCACTAGCTACTAGAGTTTTAATATAATTTCTAGTTGCTACATCATAAAAGTAACCAGCAATATAATGTCATAACGACAAAACTGTTTGGCACTACTGAAGTCTGAAGACTTTGAATTCATCCCACGGACGCAGCAAAGAAGTATTCGGTCCAAAGTCGTTGTAATGCTCCTTGCTTCCTGCATACAATATCTAAACTCCGAAGTGCTATTAAAATGGTTCACCCCTATGCTAATATATCTTTATGATTTTAGTGTTAATAAATTTCTACAAGACACATTGACCCCATTTATATAAAAAGAATTGTATGACTTTAAGACATTAGTGTTGAGTGTATAATGATAATTTATTTCATAAGGATTTACACGCCATGGTACAAACAAAAAAACTGTTTGGTCACTGCAAAGTTTTAATTGTTAATAGTTTCATCATTGATTGGGATTGTTATGAAAAAAGTGCAAACAAACTGTTCGAAACATCTCCTCTAATTCACTTCAGAACACACGTATAGCAATTAGATTGACAAATCTGCTAAATAAATTAGCCATCAAAATGCAGTAGCAATGAACTAAAGAGAAATCATCTGAGACCGCTGAAAACGCTAGAGCCACATAGCAGAAAAATGAATGTCTTATCAGGCCATCAAAAGGAAAGGAGTTGACGGTACGCTGTTGGAGAGGATGGAAGGTAGTGGTGAACAGCCGAGGTAGGCGAGGGGAAGAGGAGAGGAGACGACGCGTGTGACTGGAACTAGCGGATAGGCGGGTGGGGCAGGCAGAGGGGGGTCGGAGGATTGATTTTGTGATTGAAAGTAGGGCACTTTTAAAACAGAAAATTAGTTTATAAAAAGTTATTTTTTTCAGCTCTTACCTTTTTTGTGCCTATTTGACTTCCTAAGAATAGGGAGCGTTTTCAAGACATCCCTATTTGGCTGTACCTGAAATTGAATGGTACAATTCCAACCCTTTCATCCCCTAATGAATCGGTAGCATGTGTAACATTCAGAGCCCAAAGCAAGGAAATGCTGGGAATCACCGTGCTCGCTCGCCTCCACCCTGACTTAGCTCGACTCCTCGTCCTGACGCAATTGCCACCCGACGACTCAAAGCTTTTACTTCACCACCGTCATATCATATCCCCAATTTATAAGTAATATACAAAATTTATATAGTAGTGACTCAATATAACAGTTAATTAATTAGGCTAATATAGTAATAGCAAACAAACAAATAGTATTTTTGCAGTTTTATTCATTAAGAGATAGATATACACATCACATATAATAATTTTTTTCTATATACTCAGTTCTTAAGCGAGTAGGCATATATAGCAACTACGTACTCTCTGACACTTTGATGACATGATTCTCTATATCTTCTTTACTCGAGATTAAGAATAGATTAGTAGATAAGATTAATATCAATACAATTATCAATGATTTTGCATCTCACTAGGATGTTTAAATTTTTTTAAATAAATATATATAAAAGTAATTGATAAAATTTTTATAAATAATATATTTTATTTATAAATCATTTTATAAAAGAGCCTCAATTTGTAGTTTTGCACCGGGCCCTTAAAATGTCTAAGACCAGCGACGAATCTGGTGCATCCATTTTTATCAACGGTAGGGATGATAACGGGTCGGGTTTCGTAAAAACCCGTCCGATTTAAAAAAATTTACAAGTGCATTTTCAAACTTGAACGCACACCTATGGGGAAAAATGAAACCTGCATCAGAACCTGTTGGATCTCAGGCTGGTGTCGAGTCTTGCATTATATGTCATAGTTACACGAATAGGTGTCGGATTTTGGATGGGCGTTGAGTTTCTTATTGTTAGAAGAATGATAACAGGTCGGGTTCGAGTCGGATGAAAATAAAGCAAAAATCTACATGATAGAAGAGAGTACGGGTGTAATTTCGGATCCGAAAAAATATTTGAGTGCCCGACAAGTCACTAGCGGATGAGAAAAAAATCGACTCGCACCGTTTTATTTCGCTACAGTATCCTAAATTTTAGTCATCACTCGAGCAGGTTTTAAAAATCGATTCCAGACTGATTTTTGATTTCAATAAAAATCGATGGACTAACCGAACTCGCTATTTAAAGCCGATTTTTTTTATCAAAAATCAGACCAAACCGGTTTCCTGCAGCCGGACCCTGCCCCGCCGTGTCACTCCCGCGCATTCAGCACTTTCGCTCTGAAAAGCTTCAGGACCTGGCCGGTGGCTGCACCGGAGAGGACCCCGATCCTCCACCCATCCTGTTTCCTGCAGCCGCACCCTGCCCCGCCGTGTCACTCCCGCGCATTCAGCACTTTCGCTCTGAAAAGCTTCAGGACCTGGCCGGTGGCTGCTCGATCTGGTCCACGCGCGCACATCTGCCATGTATCTCATGCTGCGTCGCTAGAAAGACAGCCGGACCGTTAATAAGTGAGGCGCATAGCTCTCGCTCTGGCAGCTACAAGCAGGAAGCTTTGGGTGCCACACCTGCATCATCGATGGAAACGACGGGGGGCTAGCTAGCGCGGCATGCGTGCGTGGCATGGCTGGTCCTATCCGTGCCCTTTGCATTATTGGAAATCAATTCTATCAGCAACCAAATAATAATATTAGAAATGAATTAATTTTCAGCGCATTCAATTTTAACAATTCAATTCTTGGAAAGTGGTTTTGCATGAGAATTAACTCTGTGAAGCTCTGTCAAAAAGGGACATAGTCTTTCGTACTTTTTGAAAAAACTTGAAGCCTACCAATAAGCATAATACCTCATTCTCCATCTGATTCTGGATTAGAAAGAATTGTTGATCGGGTGATGTGCATCAGCAACTTCGATGAGGTAAGTTTAATAAAAAAAAAAGAATAAAAAGAGTTTTGTTAGGATGATATATCTCGAGTACTTGTCGACCCGTACTCGTACATATTGTCTAAGACTTTGAGGGGTTTTGAGGTTGGACGACGATGCACAAACGCGTGATCTGACCTCCGAAGCAACGATTTACGAAAGCCGAGTCTTAGCCGCATCCGACGCTAAGATGTACGACGAGACCGACCTCTGAAGACCGACCCTGATGGCCAACCTCTGGAATAGATGCGGCAGTTACATCGCATTTACTCTAAGAGTCCACCAACTGTTCCGACGGGATGGGCTGAATTCACCGCGACGATACTGTGGCTGACGTTACAGTATCGGGCGGGCCATAGAAGTCTACGGATAAGATTCGATGACACTGTGACTAACGCTACAGTATTGGACTGACACTACAGTACCCACCGCGACGTGCGACGAGACAGGTCACGCCTCTGCACGGGCGTGACGAACGACGACATCGATGAAGGACCAACTGTCAGTGAGACAAACCGCGTAGGGCTCACTATTTTGTAATCCCGAGACGCTTTATATAAAGAGGGTCCGCAGAGCCATAGAGGAGATCGATTGAAACCATAAACGCTCGCGTGCAACCGTTTACACGCACGAGCAACCCTACGAACACGTGTATCGAGCACCCCACGACTTAGACGCCGAATCTTCTCTCGAAGAGAGGGTCCGTCCCTTTATACTCATTCACTGATATAAACTACGCCTTAGACGTAGGGTATTACATCGATCGAGGTGACCTGAACTAAGTAAAAAACTCCGTTGAGTCTGTTATAGACTAAGGCACATCGAATATAAAGACACACCACCTCCTCGATCGTATTTTGTACACTGTCGATGATCAGAACGCTGACAAGTTTTGTCTAGGCTCAAACCAATAGTGCGACCCTCAACTCTTCGATTCGCTTGATGAAACGGAATCACCTTTTAAAAGGGGCAAACCCTTGCCTTGCAACTTGATGGGAAAAAACTGCTCCACTACCACTACTTAGTCTTATATCTGTGCTAACGCTACATAAAAAAATATTAACTTAAAAAATAATATAATAATATTTAAATTTAAAATTTCTCATTGTTCATCATTAATATTAATATTAATCAATATTAATAACTTGCAACGACTCACGCGGTGTTGTAGAACTCTAATTATCTTCACAGTCCTCAGAGATTTGGAAGAACTGATTTATTTATAGTGATGAAGAGGAGGCTTAAGATTTGGAAGATGGTTGCTACGTACAGCTGTACAGGACCCTACAAGGCCGTAATCCACGCCCGTTCCGGCGGATTCATCTCATTAATTGGGATCTTTTTCCGTATTTGTTTCGATTTACACAGCACCTAATCTCCTTCCCTTTCCTATCTTTATTGTTCTGATTTTACACGTACATAAGTGACACCAATCAATCTATCGCAAATTTGCCTCTGCCTTGTATACCTTCGCTTTCATGCATATAGTTTCTGTTAATGCTACAGTCTATAAAAAAATATTAACTTAAAAAATAATATATCAATATTAAAAAGTATTTGTTTTATTTTTTTAATAATTTTTTTAAATCTTGTATATTTGTTTCGAATAGTTGTGCTTTGTCAACTAACAATAGTCTGTGTGGATTTAAAATTTGAAAGATTAGATTTGTAAGATGTGTATATTGAAATATTTCATTCATTAAATTTGTAAAAAAAGATAACTCTAAATGTATTTTCTGTATGCACGTAGTTTAATACATTTCTATTGAAGATATTTTGCTATGTGTACATTAAAAAAAATACTATTTAGTGCTACTGTAAGAATCGGTAGAACAAAACAATACGGGTAGAGCAGATTGGCAGGACAGCTACCTCTCCACCGTCATGGTGATCCACGTGTAGCATCATCCTCTCCACCACCACCGCTTCAATGCTGCCACAGAAATCTTACTCTTACGCTCAGTGGTGGAACTTTGCTCTTTGTAAGATTAAGGCCACTGACCTATATTTTTTCTAAATTGGTGTTCGTGTTGACTTCTACTCCCTTCCTTCATAATTATAAGTTATTTTAGTATTCAAATTTTGTTCTTTAATATATGTTATTCTCATTTTTTAATACATCTTTTTCTCTTTTCCATACATTTTCTCTCTTTCTAATAAATTTTTATCTTTATCTATTTTTTTATTTTTTACACACCATACTTTTTCACTTTTTCTTAATTCATGTACCTACAGCTAAAATCACTTGTAATTGTAAAGGAAGGGAGTAACTATCTTTGATTATTTGTTTTATTAAAAAGATGAAAGGTAAATGTGTAGAATTAAAAGTTGTGGTTCAAATAACTTTTGATAAAGCAAATTGTAAAAAAATACTTCCTCTGTCTTATAAAAAGTCTATTTCTAGTTTAGTCGACTGTGTTTTTTCTTCTATTTGACTAAGAATTTATACAAATTTGATAAACTTTAATAATAAAAATTTATATCTTTGAATTCATCATAAAAAAATATTTTCATAATATATAATTTATGTGTTCATAAAGTTTACCAAATTTTAAAAAATTATTGGTCAAAGAGAAGAACAAAGCACAATCAAACAAATACTTTGTGAGACGGAGAGAGTATATGATATTTATAATATTTTTTAATATGATAGATAAGTAAAATTTGTGTTAGAAGTCAATAGCATCTATAATGTAGAAACAAGGGTACGCTGCAAAATAAAATAAGCAAGAAATAATTTTAAAATATATAATTAAATTTTATTGATCATTTATATGTGTTATTTTAGGGTTCTGGTGCATTAGTTCTAGCACAAAACCTATAAGATGAAAAGGAACAAAAAATAAATCACTATTCTAATTTGTTAAATTAAAGAAATTATGAGAGAATAACAACAGGTTGTAGTGCTATGTTCCACTATACGTACATGATAAATTGATAAGTATAGATAATATTTAAGTAAAAAACTCAAGCAGTGTATTAAGGAATTTCGGGACACGACTAGGGCCCTAGTGGCCCTGTGTGGATTTCCGCCACAGTTTACGCTCCTAGCCTCCTAGGCCTCGCAGAGGCGATTCAATTCGTAAGCGTCGCGGTCTGCTGCTCTAGTCGTCTCTGCTTCTTAAAAACCACTGTTTTTTTTAAATACATAAGTGTAAAATATTTTTAACAGAGATGAATTACTCCGAGTTATCCTAAATCTCTGCACAAAATATTGTGATTAACAAGTTTTTAATCTATTATAGCTTATAAACCATGTATCAGATTCATAAGCAGTGCACATCATAATGCTCGTTGTAATTAACTCTTCAAAATAAGATCTCACACCAAATTTAGATGATTTTTTTAAAAAATAATATATAAACATCACATGTCATTGTGACATTTTAGCAAACATTGGTAAGGTAGCTATCTAAACACTAATTTTTCTTATCATTACCTTTGATTTAGCATTGCTAACAACTTGGTAACACCAAATTTTGCCATAGTTCATAAAAGTTATAAACCAAATAGCTCCATAGTCTTAATCTTATCACCTGTAAGAATGATAAAAATATAAGCCATCGAAGCCATAAATTAACAGTTTTTGACTCGAGACGATTACTAATTTTGTATTAAAATAGGTGCATTGATCGAATCATTATGCATATTGATATATGTGCAAGATGAAAATATACTTAAAATTAAATTTTTACTACAATTATTAGAGTATCAAGATAATGAGTGTAAAAAAAATATAGCTATATTTTTTTAAGAATTTTTAAAGTGCATCATGTTTTAGATATAATGTATGTAAATTTTAACTTTTTATCATAGTGATGAATAATGAGAAACTTATAATTTTAATTTTAATATATTATTTTTTTAATTTAATTTTTTTTTTGACCGTGTTAGCACGAGCATCAGTGGTGCTATTACTTAGAACAATTCAAGAATTTTGCTGAGAGTCCTCGCACGCCTGAGCGCAAAGAGTGAAAAATCAGCCAGTAACAAGGAACCGGAGCACCCCAACTGGTCGATGGGCTCCCTGCAGATTTTGGAGACAGTCGACGCTCTCGTCGCGGCAACACCCACGGGAGAAGCGATATCCGGGACTGCGGACGGAGGAAGATGGCGGAGTGGACTGTGCAGGCCGAGGAAGACGACTAGTGGGCCTAATGTTATCAGAGGTTCTGGCCTTTGAAGCGGAGATGGGCCACAGAAGCAGCCTGGCCTTTTGGGCCTACCTCTTAGAAGTTACAAAGTACAAAGCCCAATTAAATTTTGTTAATCCAAACAAATAAAACGATTGCTCTCCGCTTTTTTTTTAAAAAAAAAATCCTAGTTATAAGATAATATACAAAATCACCCACAACCCACACACAATTACACAAGTGCTAAAGCAAAATCTACTTTATTTAATGGTTCTCATTTCAGTAGAAAAACAAACCCGTCACATAATTCATGCCCTGGATTATTTTTTTCTTGAGCTACTGTGTAGGTACGTGCATCATATTACTGGCAATATCTAACTAGGATTTACATACACAACTAATAGATATATATACTGTACAGATACGCTTTTAAACTAGAAATACAACTACGACACCAACGATTGTGGTCTCCCAAAGATGGTTTCCAGCAACCTCGGCATCGGGGGCATGTCGCGGTCCAACGGTCCCTCGAGCATCTGAACGACCTCACCCATCGTCGGCCGGTCAGCTTCGTCGTCCTGGATGCACCAGCACGCCACCTTGCAAGCCCTCTCGACCTCCTTAAGATCCGCATCGCCACGCAGCTTCTCATCAAGCAGAGTCCTCACGTCTCCCTTGACCAGCTCCCTCGCGGCTCGCATCGGGAAGTACACCACATGCTCGCCGTCACTGGCCGTGTACTCCTCGTCCGAGTTCCTCCTCCCCGACACGAGCTCGAGCAGCACCATGCCGTAGCTGTACACGTCGACCTTGGCCGTGACGGCGGTCCCGCTGATCCACTCCGGCGCGAGGTACCCTTTGGTGCCTCGCATGGTGGTCAGCACGCGGCTGAAGTCGCGCCCCATGAACTTGGCCATCCCGAAGTCGGCGATCTTCGGGAGGAGCGCCGCGTCGAGGAGGATGTTCTGCGGCTTCACGTCGCAGTGGAAGATGCACTCGCGGCAGCCCTCGTGGAGGTAGGCCAGGCCTCGAGCGACTCCCGTGGCGACCCGGTACCGGGTGGCCCAGTCCAGGAACGTGCCCCCGGCGCCGGCGCTCTGGAACAGGTGGATGTCGAGCGACCGGTTCGGCATGTGCTCGTAGACGAGGAACCGGCTGTTGGCTTCGCAGCAGAAGCCGATGAGTTTCAGCAGGTTGATGTGCTGGATGACGCCGATCGAGCTCACTTCGGCTCTAAACTGCTTCTCCCCTTGGAAGCTGCCGTCGAGCCTCTTCACGGCGATCGCCGTCGCGTCGCGCAGTTGCCCCTTGAACACAGAACCGAAGCCGCCTTGCCCGAGCTTGTCGGAGAAATTTCTGGTCGCGGAGCGCAGCTCTCTGTACGTGAAAGCCACGAGCCCGCCGCCACCGCTGCCTTTCATGGTCTTGGCTTTCTTCCTTCGGATGACCACCGCCGTCGCCAACACCATCAAACCCAGAGCAGCAACACATGCGCCGGCGACGCCGGCGATGATCACGCCTCGTCTGTTGCTTCCTGACGATCCCTGCACCTCTTTAGCCGAGAGACGAAGATGAAGAGTTCCTCCACTCGAAGCGTTCGTGCCGTTGCTTGGCGGCTGTTTTGCATTCAGTAATCCATCCTGCCAAACAAGACATCCCTGGCTGCCATAGGAATAAGCAGAGCAGGAGCAGTTGTTCAGGCAAGCCGTTGAGCATTCAGATGAACTCATGGCATTCTGAATTCGCTGTGCTCTGTCAGGCAATCCAACGCTTGAAACAGAGAAGAACTCGTCGGTTGATGCTGCTGCTGATCTGGCACTGTTACTAGTAACAGTGCAATCCAGTGGAATATCTCTGACACACCCACCTCTCTGATCACCCTGATCCCAATCCGCCGGTGATCTCACCGAGAACCCCTTCATGCAGCTGCAGAGCGGCTGCGAGTTGTAGCTGCAGATGCTGAACGGTCCGCAGCTCGCGTACACGTCGCACGGCGCCTTGGGGCTGGCGAAGAGCGTGAGCCAGCCCTGCGCCGCTCCGAGCCAGACCTGGTGCTTGTTCTGGCCGGTGACGTCGAGGAAGTTGCGCGTCACCGTCGCTTCGTTGCTCACGTTGTACTGGAGGTACTCCTCCCGGCCGTCGTCCACGAACGCAAGGCGGAACGACGGCACGCTGCCCGACATCTCCGGGATGTTGTTGAAGAACCTGCCGTTCCACGCGCCGGTGGACCAGTAGACGGTGGACGTGTTGCAGAGCTTCATCACGAGCTGGGGCGCGTCGGGGTCCGCCTCGTAGCAGTAAGGCCCCGGCGACGGCGTGGCCGAGGATTTCTTGGAGACCAGGCGGCGGTTCAGGCCGGTTCGCTTGTCGCGCCCGAGCTTCGCGGTCGGGAGCAGCGTGTCCGTCGGGTGGTCGAAGCTCTGCCACAGCGTGGAGGAGTTCGACGCGTCGACGAGGACCAGGTTCCCGCTGTTCAGGAGCACGACCGTGGTGGTGTTCGTCGAGCGTGATCCGTTGGCCGACCGAGCGGACCAGGTTCGGGAGCCAGTGGCTCGGTTGACGGCCACGAGGTCGCCGTCGTCGGAGACGCGGAGCTCCGGCGACCCAGCGCCATCGATGATCGGGCTCGCGCCGTTGGCCACCCACACCGTGGTCAGGTCGGGCACCGCGGTGAACCATACGCCGAGGAACCACCTGCTCGGCGCCTGCTGGCGGGTGTCGGCGCTCCCGTCGGGAGCGCGGAAGAAACCGAGCGTGAACTTGCCGTTGCTGGATACGAGCCGGTCGTCGCCGGACAAGACCCCGCCGGGCGAGAGCGTGTCCGGCGCGGCGGAACACGCAGGGGCGGCAAGGAGGAGGACAATGGCTAGCATGGGCAGCGACACAGACATGGTACTGGTACCGATACGAAACTCCGAACAGTTACCGCGAAGGGAAAGAGCACGGTGCAGTTCTTCTACATGTACAGCTCGGCGGCCGACGGGGCACTGCAGGAGTAAATGACCGGGCGAGTTGAAGTTGAAGTCACGGGCGGGCGGCTGGCGGATGAAATCGGCCGCCGCCGGGAAAGCACCCGCCTGATCCTGTGGTGACGGTCGCTGTCTTGCACTTGCACGGCGATAAGAACGCGGCCGTTGAGCCGACGCCGAGGATTAAAGGCGGCGTGAAAGTCGGCCGTGGAATTGGGGGCGACCGATCGACGCCACAGACGACGACATGTCGGGCTCCTCCTACCTGTTGTTACAGCCGTGAAAATGGTCGAAGTTGTGCTGCGACTTCTGTTTGGTCATGGGTTCTGGATCCTGCGCCGCGCGTTGGCACTTACGTCTGTCTGCGTCGTCACGGCGTCAGCACGCGTGCCGCATTCATCCGCCTGCCGGTGTTCTTGGGCCTCCAGTTCTCATGGGCCGTCAGGATACGACTGGATCAGGGTCATCAGAATTACCGTCATGGGCCGCAATGAGTTTTTTTTAGCTAAAATAGGACACTGTGACACGAGTTGCAGTGACGCCGTGGACTCAAGCCCGGTCACCTTTCTTGGACCAAATTCAAAATGACCCTGCTAAATTGTTTTCACCACCGATATACTTTCAGCCCACATCCCTATTTCGGACAAAATGATTTGTTTTTCATGATTAGAGACTCAGATGGAGATGTGGTGACTGCTGCCAATGAAAAATAATATTTTTCTATTTTTTATTGATAGATATAAAGGTAAGTTATAATTTCATCTAACGGACCAATCCTCATATCGGTTGATGTATGTAGCTGCCAGTTATTAGAAAGCCAAATAGGCAGAGTGCAAATTGGAAGTCCAATTAGATTGTACTATAAAAAAAATCCACATGCTCCAGCTTTCCAACATTTTTCGTCTTGCCCAGCAAAACGGCACGAGCAGTCTTTCAAACCGGTCGTTTTTGATAAGTATTTCACATCACTTTCAAGTCTCCGGCTGCCGTAGAAAACGAGCTTAGAGTCCAGGTCTCTCTCTGACCACCGTCGTCGTCTTCCTGCAATCTACGCCCGTCTGATACGCAGGCCAACCATGTGGGAAGACGGGACTGCAGCTCAACCGGAAAAAAAAATCTGGAGGAGGGTAACTAAAGTGTCGATAGCTACGCGGAGTGATTGGAAAAGATACGCACGCTATATTTTTCCAGTCGGTAGTGGATGACTTGCTGCAAATTTCACTGGGTTTCATCGGTGCACTAATGTCGTTCGTTGTGTTCCACAGACAACTTGTAAGGCCAGAAAGGTGTTGTTACTGAGAGCTCTGTGTAACCTCACTTCAATCTCGGTGTTCTCCTGTTGTTGTGTTGCTGGTCTCCGAGCAAGAAATTTTGGTTTTGTGTGTTTTCGTCTTCAGCATGATGAATCCTCGCATGCTGGCGTGATGTAAGCCCAGAAAGAGATAATTTTGGTGGTTTGATCTTTAGGTGACCCGCAACCTCAAGCTTTCGATCGGATGGTGAAACTGCCATGACCGCCATGGTTAAGCTCCGTTTCTTAGCTCTGAGCCTTGTGGTAGTGGTCATCACATCCCTCTGCCACTTCAGCGCCGCGTACGCGCCCGCGGACAACTACCTCATCAGCTGCGGCTCGGCCGTCGACACGCCGGTCGGCCGGAGGGTCTTCGTCGCGGACGTCGACTCGGGCTCGGTGGTCACCCTGACCGCTCCTCACAACGCCGCCGTCAAAGCCACGCCGGACTCCGCGCCGGGCTTTGACGGCGCCGCTGCGGTGTACCTGACCGCGAGGGTGTTCACGGTGCCGTCGTCGTACGCGTTCAGGATCAGCCGCCCCGGCCGGCACTTCGTCCGCCTCCACTTCTTCCCATTCGCGTGCGAGGGCTACGACCTCGCCGCCGCGAGGTTCAAGGTGTCGACGCAGGACGCCGTCCTGATCGACAGCTTCGCGCCGGCGAGGAGCAACGTGTCGTCGTCCGCGCCGGTGTTCGACGAGTTCTTGCTGCGCGTTGACCGCGACGCGGTTATCCTCACCTTCGTGCCGCTGGCCGGCAGCCTCGCCTTCGTCAACGCAATCGAGGTCGTCTCGGCCCCTGACGACCTCGTCGCTGGCGGAGCGGAGACGGTGGTCCCAGCCGGGGGGCAACGGCTCGACCCTGCTATGCTGCCGCTGCAAACGGCGTACCGGGTCAACGTCGGCGGCCCCGCGGTCATCGCAGACGACGACGCGCTCTGGCGGGAGTGGACCACAGATCGGCCCTTCCTGATCGGCACCGTGGCCACTCGGGAGGTGGTCTACGGTGGACGCCTGAACCGCCTCGCCGGCGAGGCGACGACAGACGACGCGCCGGACGCCGTGTACGCCACGGCCAGGGAGATGGACCAGTCGAACTGGGTGGACACGTCTAAACAGATGACGTGGCAGTTCGACATCGGCGAGCAGCCGTCGAGCTACCTGATCAGGCTCCACTTCTGCGACATCGTGAGCAGCGCACCTCACCAGCTCGTCATCGACGTGTACTTGAACGGCTACTCGGCGGTGACTGCTCTCGATCTCTCAACGGTAGGGAGAGGCGCCATGGCCTTCCCGTACTTCATGGATTTCGTCTTGGAGTCCAGCGATCCGGCCGGCAAGATCTCCGTCACTGTTGGATCATCGTCGACGATGAAGAAGAACAGTACATTGCCAGGCCCTATACTGAACGGGCTTGAGATCCTCAAGATGCATTTCAGCTTCGGTTCCGTGGCCGTCGTCGAACCATCGACCAGATCAAAGAAGAAGCAATTGGCCATCGTTGTGGGCTCGCTCTGCGGAGCCTTCGCGGCCGTGTCCATTGCCGTCGTCCTTGTCATTCTCCTGAGGAAGAAAGAGGAGAAGGTGTTGCCTAAAACGTCATCGTCGCAGAGTAGCCCGCCGTCGACGCCATGGATGCCGCTCCTGAACCGGTTCAGCTTCCTTAGCGGAACAACGAGCGCCAGCGGTACACGGTCACCCAGCTTCACCATCCCGAGCAACATGCCAGGAACGAGCCCCATGTCTGCAGCTGCTGCATCTCCAGTCCCGAGCTACCGTGTCCCGCTCGCCATGTTGCTCGACGCGACCAACAACTTCGACGAGAGCCTTGTCATCGGTTCCGGCGGCTTCGGGACCGTGTACCGCGCCGTGCTCCCGGACGGCACCACGGTCGCCGTGAAGCGCGCGAGCCCGGAGTCGCGGCAGGGCGCGCGGGAGTTCCGCACGGAGATCGAGGCGCTCTCCGGACTTCGCCACCGCCACCTCGTGTCCCTCGTCGGCTACTGCGACGAGGGCGACGAGATGATCCTGCTCTACGAGTACATGGAGCAGGGCACGCTCCGGAGCCACCTGTACGGGTACGGCGACGGCGCGGCCGCAACGCTCACATGGGCGCAGCGGCTGGAGGCCTGCTTGGGCGCGGCCACGGGGCTGCTCTACCTGCACACCGCCGCGGCCAAGCCGCTGATCCACCGCGACGTCAAATCGTCCAACATCCTGCTCGACGCTGGCCTCGCCGCCAAGGTCGCCGACTTCGGCCTGTCCAGGGCCGGGCCGGAGCTCGACGAGACGCATGTCAGCACGGCGGTGAAGGGCAGCTTCGGGTACGTGGACCCAGAGTACATGCGCACGAGGAGACTCACGACTAAGTCCGACGTGTACTCGTTCGGCGTCGTGCTGCTGGAGGCGCTGTGCGGCCGGCCCGTCGTCGACCCGCGGCTCCCGAAGCCTATGGTGAACCTGGTGGAGTGGGGCCTGCACTGGCAGCGGATGGGCGAACTGGACAAGGTCGTCGACCGGCGTGTCGCCGGCGCGGTGAAGCCCGCGGCGCTGAGGAAGTACGGCGAGACCGTGGCTAGGTGCCTTGCGGAGCGCGGCGGGAACAGACCGGCCATGGAAGACGTCGTGTGGAGCCTCAAGTTCGTGGCGCGGCTGCAGGACGACGACGGCCTTGACTTGTCCGACGTGAACAGCTTGAATTTCGTGAGTGCGCTGACGCCGCCTTCGTGTCCTCATCCGAGAAGCTCGCCTGGGAGCGACACTGGTGGGGAGGTGGGAGACGACATGGATGACATCAGCTACACCGATGTTTCCATGGGAGGTATCTTCAGGCAAATGATCAATGCGTCAGGGAGGTGAATCTATGGAACATGGTTCATCTTCTTGAACAAAGAATTATGCGACCAATTCTATCAGCGCATCTGAAACGTTCCTACCCGTACTGTAAGGTCAGGTCGTTACCATTTTCTTTCTTTTTTTGAACTTAGGTTGCAATCATTTTCGTTACACAGATAAACAAGAAAAACGAGGAGGCTTATGTCGCCATTGTCTCGACAAGACAACCAACTACTCGAACTGACACAATTATAAATTTATGGAACACTTGATAACTTTTTTTTGCGATTGAACACTTGATAACTTTGAGAAATCAAACATTCGATTTCGACATCATAACTTTGGCGTCGGCCTCAATAGCGAAGCTACTAGAAAAAGGCATACGATTAGTAATGAAAGCGAACCAATTCGTGACCTCACATCTAAGTCTAAATTTTGCTGATTGAAGCTCCGTGTCATGTGCGGGTTGACGCGGCAACAACATTTATTGTACTGGCTCGTTGATTGAGACTGGACGGCAGAGATTCCATTAGTTCGGCATGGAGGGCCGCGATGTCTCAGAAAAGAGCGGCAAGAGGGTAACTTGACTTGGTCAATGATCGAAGCCCATTAGGATTCTTAACATGATTCACTGTTGCATCTAGCCCATGGGCTCAATTTGGCCAAGAGAACTTGAATCCGATGCGTTGATTGACCTTATCGACCTGAAGCTCCTGGAAGAATTTCTGCATGGCTTCGTGCGTGCTGCAGATTCTCGAAGCACACTGCACACCTGGAAAGAGGCCGGCCGCGCGCGGGTATAAATCGGGGTGGAGCCGCAGCGCAAGGAGCAGCGGCACCGATCGAGTGATACCATCCCTCGTATCCGGATCAGGCCTAGCTGGCTTACTCGCTCAGGCAGCGGTACAAGCCCTTGAAGCAACACCCTGGGCGGCGGGCACGACATGTACGGCGGCGGCACCACAACGGCAACGTGAAGGGGTGCGTCTCCAACCTGGTCCACGGCCTCGGCCACGGGTATGGAGGCCACGGCTACCCCGCGTACCCGCCTCCCGGCGGCGCCGGAGCGTAACCGCCCGCGCATGGCTACCCCCCGCACGGCCACGGCTACGCGCCGGCAGCCTACCCCGCGCACCGCTACGCGCCGGCACCTCACGGTAATGAATCGGCACCGCAGCTAGCGCAGATGGGAAAACGGCGGGCTTAATTTCCTAACGGGTTTTCTTTGTGCGCATGTAACTGGCAGGTCACATGGGGTCGTGCCACATAAGCCACGGCGGCGGGTACGGGCACCACTACGGCGGCAAGCACAAGGGCGGCGGCATGTTCGGAGGCAAGCACAGCAGGAAGTGGAAGTGAAAGTGAAGCGGCTGCCAGCTGCCTCGACGTCGACGTGTTTCTGCCTCGGCTGGCTATTGGCTAACCATGCCCCCCTGCACCCCGGCCCCGTTTGTATACGTAGAATAAAGTGCAGCTGATTATGTATACTACTTCTATGTGTTAGCAGTGTGATCAGAGTTTAAAAATCGCAATAGTATCAAAAATTTGTCGGCTAGCCGTTAAAACTGGAGTTTACCGTTTTGCTACAGTACCGGTTACAGTTTTCGAGCAAAAACCGATCAGTTTACTTAAACCGAACTCCAATGATGAAATCGAAAGCCGCGAAAATCGAGCAGTTTTTCGTGATTTTTTAAACCTGAGTGTGATACGAAATAAAAAGTGACCACGCTGCGTGCATGTGTGTATGTTTACGTGTGCCTTAATGAAGTACCCTGATAGTGCGTGAAAGAAAGGATTTTGTTATGGTTTGAACAGGTAAAACTGGCTGGAATCGGTTTAACGAAAACTGTGAAAACCGATCGAAAACCGTTTCAAATGGAAAATCAAATTTTGAATGCAATTTGATCAAAAACCGCATGTTTTTTTTTCAGTTTATCGATCGGTTTTATCGGTTTATGGCTCGATTTTAAACGATTTTGTAAACCTTATATAAAAGAGTAAATTTCACAAAACTACATGCATTTTGCCAATATTATCTCAAAACTACAAATTTAAGCTATATTTTTATAAAGCTATAGATTTTATATCTAATTTATCATAAAATTACAAGTTTTGTATCTAAATTATCATAAAATTACAGATTTTATGTTTAATTTATCACAAAACTACAGATTATATACACATGTTTTTGAAATTACTGTAGCAATTCTGAAACTATAACTTAAATTTGAAGTTTTATGATAAATTACAAGTTTTGTATCTAAATTATCATAAAATTACAAATTTTATGTTTAATTTATCACAAAATTACAGATTATATACACATGTTTTTGAAATTACTGTAGCAATTCTGAAACTATAACTTAAATTTGAAGTTTCATGATAATATAGATAAATTTGATACGATAGGGCGTGTTTGGATTCCTGCAGCCGCTACGTCCTGGCCGGCTGCATGCAGGGGCCGCGTGACTGGTTGCCCGATGGACCAGAGTGGCCTGGCTCTGGGGGTGCAACACGAGCGAGCATGCCAGGGGAAACGGAAATGAGTTTCGTTTCTATGGAGCCAGGTTGGAGGGATGCAAGTGAGATCAATTATTAAAGATATTAGTTAATAATTTATTTATTACAAAATATATTAGTATATATTAAAATAGATTAAGATTTATAAAATTAAAATAAAAGTTATTAAAATGTGGTTACACAAATTAAATATTAAAATAATTCATTTTTTTTATATTTATTTCATATAGATTAGACTCGTACAGATAACCAAACATCATCTTTTTTTTCAAACTATTTCGTTATCTACAACCAACCAAACAGAATATCTTATCTATAATCGGCCTAGCTCAAGTGAGCATGTCTCAAGTACATGCAAGCGATCCGTGCACTTCCCCAATCCGCGGCAAATCCAGGATCCTGATTCGCGGCTTCCCGTGCACTTCCCCAAACGCAACCATTCGCTAACCGCCCTCTTCATCCGCGCTCCGTGCCATCGCAAGTCCACATCACGCGTCACGAGCGCGCAACATGGCCGGTATCGAACACCTTGGGAAGAGAGGGAGGGACAGCCCGGAGGAGCAATGGAGAGAGCTCGCGCGGACGGTGCCGGCGACCCTCCTACGCGTCGCCACCTCGGAGTCAGCTTCTGTCCTCAGGCGCGTCAAGTCCATCTGTCGGAGGATCCGAAAGGACATGGCCGCCGGCCTGCGGCAGGCTCACCGCGGCGCCCGACGCGGAAACCGGTCCTGCGGCCGCGTGGTCAAGCGCCTTTCTTCTATCGCCGCACTCCACGAGGGGGTAGACATATTCTCCGCCCTCGCCCTCTGCGCCGAGCTGGCGGCGGAGCTGAAGCTGGGAGACGGCGGCGACCCCGAGGCGCAGGAGTTGTGGCAGAAGTGGAGAGAGCACCGTGCCGAGGTCGCGCGCCACGCCGGCGAGGCGCAGAAGAGTATGCGCTCCGCCATGGCGTACCTCGGCGCGGCCACAAGGGTCCTCGACGTCGTCTCCAGGAGACAGCCCGAGTCCCGGCTCAGGGTGGCGTGGGCGTCCGAGGCCGGGCGGCTCCTGAACCGCGCCATGGGCGACCTCACAGCGGCAAGGTGCGCGGTGAAGCGGAGGCGTCACGCTGTGTTCCTCGAGTTCTTCGTCACCTGGATGATTCTGGGTCTTCTCGACGCGCTCGGCTGCGCGTGAGCTGGCGAGCAACCATCTCGATCGATTAGTGATGCAGAGCTCTCCGTTCAGGAGGTTTTTTCACCAGCTTGTCCATGACTTGTGATGCAAGATCTTTCTTCTAATCTTGTTCGAAAACTCAGCCCGTCATTTGGTTGGTCCATCGAATTCGACCACCAAGCACTGTTTGATTTGTCTGCTTGTCTCCTGTAATTTGACCACCAAGCCCAAATTGTATCCTGACCAGATTTAATATTTCATTTAAACCGGTCGGGATCGGTTTAACGAAAACCGTGAAAATCGGAAAAATCGATAAAAAATCGCTCTAAATCGAAAATTCAAAATTTGAACAGTTTGCTACAGTAAACCGAGCGGTTTCACCGGTAAGCCGACCGGTTTCATCGATTTGCTACAGTACATATTTTAAAATTTAAAGCTCACTGGTTTTACTGGTTTTCGGTATTCCAAATTTTTTCAATTTTTCAATTTTTTTTTAAAATTTTTAAAACGAAAACCGATTGTTTTTTAAAACCGATCCGAACTGGTTTCACTGAAAACTGCGAAAACTGGTCGGTTTTGACGGTTTTATGAACCTTGATCCTGACAAATCGCACTGTAGAATCTCCCCTGATGAAACGCTAGTGAATAGTATAATTTTGACAGTTTCTGGCATTTCTGCTATCTGATGAACCTATGAATGTTATACGTCGATCGGTTTTCTATGGTGCATTGCTACCACATGGTTTTGGGAGCAAATACGCGAGAGATTAGGATCTCAAATTATGGCGTAATGCCATCAGATTTCTTGCTTACCATTGAGGAAATTGATCAATCATTTCTTGCATTAAGATAAATTTAAAACCAGAAGCGATCACTCCATCACTGCGAGCATTCTGGAGCAGCAAAAGTTGCCAAATCATTCTAAATCAACGCATCTCTAGGCATGATTTGGATGTCAATCCGCAAAAGTTGCCAAATGGGAAACCGCACAAGGATAAAGGCAAGAACACATTAGGTCAACCAGCATGCATCAACGAAAAGAGTAGTTCAAACTATCAACTGCTCAGCGCTTCAAGCGATCAATCAGGAACTCGAACGCAGTACGAAATGAACAGTTAGCGACAGATTAGCGACAAAGCAAACAGAATCCTGTACATCTTCAGAATCAGAATCGGGCGGCGCCTCCCTTGACGCCTAGGCCCTGAGAACCGTACGAGCGCTGCCGATCAGCGCCCCGATCCCCTCTGTCTCCGTCAACGCGTCCGCGAGCGCGCTGATGGCGCTGGTGCGCTCGCCATCTATGCAGCCGTCCATGCCAGAAACTGGCGGATGGGCTAGCAGCAGCGCGGCGGCGCAGAGGTGGCCGCGGCACCGTTCGATGGCGCCGAAAGCTTCCTCGGCGCGCGCCCGAGCCTTCTCAAGGTCGTACAGAGCGCACCATAACATGTTGCCGTCGTCGTCGCTGTGCATCAGGACGTCGATGGAGTGCAGCGGCTCCGCAGGGCTCTGCCCGCAGCTGCGGAGCGCGAGGAGCTCGGCCGCCTCCATCGCGGCCACGGCATCCGCGATGTTGAGGTACGCGTCGCCGAGCTTCTCCTCCGCGAGCGCGATCTGCTCGGCCTCGGACTCCCCCTCGCCCGTGATGATCACCCGCGGTCTCTCGAGGTTCGGCGGCACGAAGTTGAGGAGGTCGCGGGCGCGGAAGCAGCAGAGTCCTGCCCGGACGACAGCCCTGCGGATCTGCTTCTTCCATGGGTACGCCCCTTCCATCCCGCTCCTCTCCGTCTCCCTCTCCACCCTCGCTAGGTGGTCGACGATTTGTACCCAAAGCCCCAAATGGGTCGCTTCGCGCCGTGCTCCGATTTTGAATTGAAATGGCGGTTACCGCGGCATGTCACTGACATGTTGGATCCATACGTGGTCCCACCCCGACTCCACCGGGAGCCGTTCCGTCGTACTGCTTGCGGCTCAGCGAGGCGGTAAGGGCATGTTCATTGCCAAACATGGGTCACACCAAAGATTTGACATGTCATAATTTATTTAATAAGTGTTTATTTTTTAAAAAAATTGTGACATGTTACATTTGTATCTCACTTGTCATTGTCTCATATTTTTACTAATGATTGTCAAAAATGTGATAAGCAAATCGTTCACCACACTTTTGGCAAAGTTCGACAAATATGTGCGGTAAAGTTTAGTAGCGAACGACAAACTCTAAATCTAAATTCGCGCGGCATCTTCCCGTGGGTCAAGCGCAACAACGAATTACAGGCAGTGGCGGGAAATGGATCCTCATTGTGCGTTCCCATGCTCCAGTAAAGTTGCAGTTGTTTAGGTCATGTTTATTACCGCTACCGATTCTGGCAATCAACAAAATCTGGCTGAAGCTGCAGAGGGAGCGATTCTGAGATTGGGAGAATCTGAGAGGGAGATTACAAAAATCGAAACAAAATCTGCATAACGTTTGTTCGCACTACCGATTCTAAAAGTGGAATTCCCTCAATCGGCTGTGGAAACAAAGATAACCTTACACTCCTATACCAACTATACTAGCATTAAAAGTACTCCTACCTAATTAATTTCAGAGAAAGCACTCGTAGTCTAGAATAATGCAGATCTCTTCTTAATGAAATGATGCGTATATGTTCTACGCATTAGAAAAAAAAGAACACAGAATCATGAAAAGAGAGACACGTCAGGCATGGTTAACAGTTTGGATCAAACTACCACACTGATATCAATGGATCAACAATTCGGTCCCAATCATCCACTGATCGTGAACGACAGACACAACACCATGAAATGTTCATCCACAGAAAGACGGTGAGCTTAGCGGCTTAGGAACATTGTTCGATCAACGAATTTGCGAGTGCGAAGACGCATTACCCGCAGGGATGAACAACGACGAACTTATGGATTTTGTTGCGGCGTGGGCACGCATGGCAGGCTTGTAGACCCGCGACCGAGAACCATCCAGGTGGCGGAGACCTCGCGGGCAACAGCGCTGCCCATCCAGCGCGCCTTGTGCAGCGCCACAATGGCATCCCGGTAGGCGGCGCACGCGAGCTTCAGGGCCGCCTTAAGCCCGGCTGTCCGGCGGGGGGGGGGGGGGGGGGGGGGGGGGGGGGGGGGGGGGTGACAGGAGAGGAAACGTCTGGGCGAGGAGGAGAGCGTGCTGGCTCGCCCCGGAACGCGAGGCAGCAAGGCGCAGACAATGCATCGACTTGACAGCGTGGTAGATGGAGTTGCCCTAGACTTGGTGGGATGTCCAGACCTGCCACCGCAGGTCGCGCATGGGATAGCCCCGCAGCCGGACGTAGATGCCAAAGAAATTGCCAGCGGCACCGTGGAGCATGAGGCAGTGGGTGACCAGGCGGAGGGCGTCGTCGAGGATCGCGGCGCCGTTCTCCACGATCTCATAGTCAGGCCGGCCCAATGGGTCCGTCTGCATCAGGTTGACGCCCGCGGAGAGCTTGACGAGAGCTTCGTTGATGGTCTTGGGCACTTCGGTCTTGGATTCGACGGCAACATTCATTGACCTCCGCGCCACGGCCCTCCACGACTCCATTGCCGCCCGCAGAGCTCCTTTTCCACCTCGCCACCTTGTTGCTTGGGCAATGCGAGAGCGTGACGGTGCGGTTGCCAACGACGAGGAGGTGGATCTTTTTTCTTTTTTACAGCGAGGAGGTGGATCGATATAGCGCGGGAAGGGCCGGTAAAAAAATGTGGCCCTGTTTTAATTTACCACTTGTGCGAGAAGGATGTCAACAAGAGACTTTTCTAGCAAAGAAATCCAATAAGCTCTTCTCTTAGCTACAGCAACAAGTAGTTTTTTTTTGCAATAAGAAAATATTAGAAAATAGAAAACAATATAACTCTTGTCCAATAGAAAAGCACTAGGAAACATAAAACAATATACCTCTTGGTGAAGCTCCAGTCTTCTTTGCAGTAACTTTAGGAGATTTCTTTTGTAGCACTTGTCGCCGATAAGCTGAATTTTGGAGACCCCCTCCTATTGATATTTAACTTCGAAGAACCTCTTCCAACCATCACTGATAGAATTTATTCAATTATTACAACGTAGAAAGAAAACAAGCTAGTAATTAGCCCACTCATTTATTATAGACTCTGATGTACATCATGATGATCAGCCACCTTATTCATGATAGACTCTATTATATATGTTGATAATTAGCCCACATGGCCTAAGCAATAGTGTCTCTCAAAGCATTCCCTTCTACACTGCTTGTTCATTTGTGTGGTCACCACAATGTAAGTCAACAGAATTTTGTAGGTCGATATTATCAGATTGGTCGTTCAGCCAATCCTCATCTCCATTGAGTTCCTTAATAAGATTATGCAATATAGCAGCAACGGCCGAAATCTTGACTTGATTGTCCAACATATGAAATGTTGCGACTTTAAGGATCGGGAAGCGCTTTTTAAGCACCCCTAATGCTCTTTCCACATGGTTCCTAAGTAGAGCATGGTGGTGGTTGAAGAGTTCTTTTGGGTTTTGAAGTCGTCAATGTCCAACTCCAAACTCCTTTAAGTGATATTAGACTCCTCGGTAAGGTGCAAGGAAAGATAGAGTGTTTGCATAATCACCATCAACAAGATAAAATTTACTTGAAGGTACATGGAAACATTTACTTATAGCAGATCTCAGCACTCTGAAATCTATGGCTGAACCCTCCCATCCACTAGAAATGAAAGTAATCTTGAGGTCAAAATCACAAGCCACCGTCACATTGATGCTAAGTGTTCCCTTTCTTGATATGTCCTTCTAGCAGCCGACGAACCTTAACCTCGCATTTTTCTTCTGATGTATGACGCTGTTTTTTTCCCCTCCTCTACTAGAACCAAACATATGTAGGGCAGGGAAAATAAAGAGCATCATGTCATCATCCTCTTGATCCCTCCTCTTTCTAATATATTCTCTCAGAGGCATACTAAAAAAAAATCATGAACAGAAAACATATAGAAAAGTGGACTCAAAATTAAAATGAAACAGAAACATGAAACAAAAACATGATCTACAAGAGTTAATAGAATTAAAATAAAACAACATCATGTCATGATCTACAAACAACATTATGTCATGATCTACAAGTGTTGAAACAGAAGTAAAACAGAAACATATACAAGAATTAAAATGAAAAGAAACATGATATACATATTTTAGAAAAAAAACAGAAACAGAAACAGAACCACTATATACCTAATTTAGAAAAAATAGAAATAGAAATAAATATACCTTTTGGAGTAGGTATAGGATCCCAAGATGGAGGAGGCTCGTCTTCTCCAACTCGAACAACCGCTGGGAGGATCTAAGAAGCACATAATGTGATTTACTTCTGTTTTACGACTTAAGTTTTACTACTTAAATTTTAGGTATTCAATCCAACTTGAACAACAAGAGTGGTGTACTTGTTTCAAAATGAAACTTAATTGAAAAGATAACACTGTATAATCCTTTTTCAAGAATTGGTACAAACACAATCAAAGTACTTGTAATCAAATTGTAACCATACCACCTAGACAAAACTCTGCAAGTTATCAGCAAAATCATAAGAGAATCAGGGAGTACTTTAGCTACATCACTTACATTAGAAGCAAAAAATTGTGGCTATACAGAGCAACTTCCAGATGGAGTCAAACTAATGATAAATTTGATTTTGCTGAAAAGAGAACCGGAGGAAACTACGCTAGTCAGTAGCCAACTGCCCCATACTTTATCAAATATGTCAATAATACCAGTCATAGAAAAAGAAAAAAAAATCAAAAAAGAACAAAACAGAATGGCAGTGATCATTGAGTGGCAGAAATACTCAATTAATAATACAGTTAATAGTAACAAGTCCACAAGTTATACAGTTGATAATAATGGTTTGTGCTCACTGATTTCAAAGTGAATTTTGGCACAAACACGTAGATCTTGGACTGTATAATCCTTGTTCAGTGAAGTGTAATTATTAACTGAAAATGCTTGCTCAAGAATTGGCACAAACACAACCAAAGTGAAAGTAGGAGTGCTCAGATAAGGTAGCCGAACGAGGCACAAAGCACAAAGAACAACATCTAGCAGTACTATTCTAAACTAACTGGAAGCCGCAAACACAACAAAAAGCATTGGGAGGCCACTGATATCAGACCAGGCTCTGCCTCCAGCGTTTCGTGGCCGGTGCGTATCGCCTTCCCATGGGCGCGGCCGTGCGCAGGAGTGCAGCCGTATGAAACAGTGTGGCCGACGTTCCCGTGCTCAGCCACGTACCAGCCGCCCCAAATGCAGCGGAGTGGCCGACAGATCCATGCGTGCTAGCCGTGAGGATGGGAGAGAAGTAGGGGCCACGAACTTACGGGAGAGAAGCAGGTAACTGGTGACGATGGACGCCAGTGGACGGAGTGCCGCGTCGCCGTCGTCGTCTCCTTCGCTCTGCCACCACCGCCACTTCGTGACTTCGCTAGGTTTCGTTCCAACAGGTATGTGACGTGGTTTGGTTACGGGCCGGTGATGGATGAGAATGGGTTGGAATGGGTGGGATCCAAACCAAGCCGGGCCGAAACGAACGGGCATTTCAGGCCAAACTGATTTTCATTCCAGGCCAGGCCGTTCCAGGCCGATCCATGGCTAAACGAACGAGGCCTTAACAGTAATCGATCAATCATACTAGTATCATGGATTCAGACCATAAGCAGGGTCAGCACACAGAATCGAGAAAAGAGAAACACGTCGGACATGGCTAACAGTTTGGATCGAACTACCAGACTGATATCAACTGCATCATCAACAACGGTCCCAATCATCCACTGATCGTGAACAACAGACACAACGCGATGAAATGTATCACAGAAAGGCGGTGAGCTTAGCGGCTCAGGAACATTGTTCGATCGACGGATTTGCGAGTGCGAAATCGCATTACCCGTAGGGATGAACAACGATGAACTTATGGATTTTGTTGCGGCGTGGGCGCGCATGGCAGGCTTGGAGACCTGCGACCGAGAACCATCCAGGTGGCGGAGACCTCGCCGGCAACAGCGTGGCCCATCCGGCGCGCCTCGTGAAGCGCCACAATGGCACGGTAGGCGGCGCGCGCGAGCTTCAGGGCCGCCTTAAGCCAGGCTGTCCGGCGAGGGGACAGGCGAGGAAACGTCTGGGCGATGAGAAGGGCGTGCTGGCTCGCCCTAGAACGCGAGGCGGCGGAGCGCAGACACTGCATCGTCTTGACGGCATGGTAGATGGAGTTGCCTCGGACGCGGTGGGATGTCTAGACCTGCCACCGCGGGTCGCGCCTGGGATAGCCCCGCAGCCGGACGTAGATGCCGAAGAAATTGCCGGCCGCATCGTGGAGCATGAGGCAGTGGGTGACTTGGCGGAGGGTGTCGTCGAGGATCGTGGCACCGTTCTCCACGATCTCATAGTCAGGCCGGCCCAATGGGTCCGTCTGCATCAGGTTGACGCCCGCGGAGAGCTTGACGAGGGCTTCGTTGATGGTTCTGGGCACTTCGGTCTTGGATTCGACGGCGACGTTCATTGACCTCCGCGCCATGGCCCTCCACGACTCCATTGCCACTCGCAGAGCTCCTTTTCCACCTCGCTGCCTTGTTGCTTGGGCGATGCGAGAGCATGGCGGTGCGGTTGTCGACGGCGAGGCGTTGGATTTTTTTTTCTTTTACAGCGAGGAGGTGGATCTATCTAGTGCAGGAAGGGCCGGTAAAAAAAATGCGGCGCGGTCTTAATTTACCACTTGTGCGAGACGGGGTAAGAATTTCACGAACCTTTATCTCACTGACAGCGCGGGTCCTGCTTTCTCTGCCACGCATCATTCCGGTTTCACGCCAGGCGCGAGATAAAATGTCAGTTACGGCCGTGGGGTCCACGCTGCCAGGGTGGCTGGCTAGGAGTATTTCAGAATACGTAGGGCGCCACCGCCGAGGTTCTTTGCAAAGCCTTTCCAGAAGCAAAAGAAACAGAACCGCCCACGCGGGCGAGCTTAAGAGGGAGGGAGGGAGGGGGAGAGAGAGATGGCGGCGGCATGGACGGACATGATCCAGCAGCGTGCACTCAAGGCACGCGTCCGCTACGTCGCCGCCCGTCGCCTGCTCGCCGACGCGGCGACACACCTCGCGCAGCCGATACTCGTCGCCGATGCGATCTAGGCCTTGCTCAGGTTGGTCGATCAAGCCGCGCAGAATCTCAGCCTCGCCTCCACCGCGACGAGGGCAGCCGAGCTCCTCGCGCTCCGCGGCGCCGCGGCCGACCCGACGACCCCGCTCCCCTCCATCGACCACATCCCCGACGGCCACCGCAACGCGCGGTCCGCTCTGGTCCTGTTAGAGAGAGCCAGAATCTGCGCCATGTGGCAGCACGACCAGGGCTGCTGCTTCCAACTGCAGAGGGCCTCCAACCTGCTCATCTTCGACCGGCGCCTCCATGGCTTGGACCGCCTCCTCGAGTCCCTGCGCTCCGTCGCCGCCAAGAGACTTGAGGACGCGCATGCTTCCTCGCTGAGAAGTGCCGCCCTGGCCGTCGTCGCGCACTGGTTGATGCAATAGGCGGCACTTTCAACGACAAGGTCAATTAACTGTCTTACCTAGATTTCTACTAGAACGCTAGAATACCAGGTTATCGGTCGCCACTCGCCAGCATTGTTATCTGTTCTTGTGTTCTGAACTGTGATACATCATACATGGTGGATGATCTCTGTTATAGTCCATGATCGCCGTTATGTTTTTCCTATGACGGTTACTTCGTGGATTCATGCATGATCTTTTTCCGTTGATGTGAGTTGCTTTGAGCATATATCGAAGTATAACATGTGCTAAACTTCTGATTACATTTCTAGTAACTGGTTCTTCCTGAGTATTACATGGATATCGGTTGTCCAATCATTTGAAGTTCCAGGTAATGCAAGCTTCAAATGATGAAGAGTTTCCGAGTAAAAAACGTCGCGTCGCAGGGCTGCAAGCCTGCAACTTGATTTTATGAGATGATCTTGTTCAAATGGAAGTCTGGAAATGACATTGCAGAATCTCATCTATTACTCTGTATCTGATACCGATGCACATTGAGATTTGCATTCTGTTATGAGATGATCTTTTTTTTTTTTGTTAATTTCTGTCATCAGTTGAATTAGTTGGTTACTTCGTAATCTTGACTATCTAATGAAATGCTACTGCCAACTGCCTAGTGACTGGTTTGCTGTAATGTCCAATCAGTTAAACAAAGGAAAAGAGAGGTGCTACTGTGCTAGTTAAACTAGCTGTGTATTTCGAAAAACACTGAAGATGGCAAGTAACTTTGGTTTTTTTAAAAAGAAACATATGCAAAATCACAGTCATTATTTATTTCTCGTGTCCCCTGAGCCTCATCCAGCTAGGGGTGATAAAAGGGTTTGATTCTTTCACAAATTGATTTGATCTTTATTAAATTTTATTTCAAAAATGAATAGAAATTTGATTCGATATTAATCCGATAAAATCCTCACTATCTTTAGTTCATTTTCTTCGACCCGTTTTCTTCCCTACATCCCGCAGGTGCAATTTGAGTGCATACAAAAGTCTGCTTTGCTGACGGTGCCACCGTAGATCACCTTAAGGGGACTAAAAATTGCAAATCCATTGGACATTGCAGAAGTACAACAGGTGTTAAGCGAGATGACAGAGAGTTTACTTAAGCAAGAACCAATCACTAATCGCAACAAAGAATTCACTGAAGCAAGAACCAATCAGTAATCAGATGAACAAAGAATTCTCTTGAGCAAGAACCAACCACTGATCAGATGATCAAAGAATTTGCATCCGCAACAACCAATAACTAATCAGATGAACAAAGAATTCGCTTAAGCAAGGAACTCGATAAGTCACTCAAAGATTCAATAAAAAAAGGCTTTGATCAACTGCGGATGTTTTGAAACTACAGGAAGGTAAAAAAGTTTGCAAAGTCACATAATCAGGCCGGGGCGGCAAAGAAAGATCGCAAAAAAATGCACGCCCGAAGATTTGGTGACGATCGGACGACCGAATCCGGCAAATCTAGGAGATACGAGATCTCAGTCAGTGCTGCCGCTGCTCCGAAACGCCGCCTCGTTCGCGGCCGCGGTCGCGTCGACGAGTTCCCTCGCCTTCAACTTCGCTAACAGGAGCTCCTTGACGTCGTCGTGCCGTTCCCAGTAGGACGGGGTGCACTCCCACCTGTATCGCTGCATTGTTTGCAATTTTCGGACGGACGATACATTTCTCGATACTCTGGATCACTGCATTGTTTGCAATTTCTGCCTCTCTTGCTGTACTAGCCTGCCAAGCCAGCATGTAAAATGCAGTGTTTAAGCTGTTTAATCCAGATCAGACCAGCAGACTAGTTCTCTTCTGCCTTATTCCAATCACATTAGTTAGGATGACTCACATGGGTCCAATACAGCCCATTTTGTGTGCTACAGAAATACTACTACTGCTTGCGCTAACTGCTAAGCCTCCACTTGGCATATAACAATCCACAGATGCTGGCACGCCGACACTCCGTTGACTCTAGAGCGTTGACATTCTGCAGCTTGTCAAAAACAGTCGTGGCAGCCACGAACGTACACCCGTCTGCAGCTACCGTATCATCTCTCCGCTCTCCACCCTTCACTCCCTATATAAGCTAGAGAGTGAGCATTTAATCTCCAATCAAACAAATCAAATTGTAGCTCTAGCCTTAAATTCTTGCTCCTAGCGTATCAGCTCATCGGATCAAAGATCTTGCTCATTCTCCTACCGTATCATCAGCTCATCGAATCGACGAGTCCAGGAGCATGGAAGGTAATAGCAGGCAGCAGCTGGGAATGGACGCCGGAGAGAGGTCCAAGAAGCGGGCGCGACCATGGATCAAGGCCGCCGTGCACTTCTCCCTCTGCTTCGTCGTCGGCGCCCTCGCGGCCTTCGCGCCGCTGGTCACCACCGGCGTCCCGTCGGCCGCCACCGTCCGCGCGTCGTTCGTCGGCTCGTGGAGCGACGCTCAGCGAGGAGCGCCGGCTCTCCCCGACATCGGCCTCCTGCTGATCGTCACCGTCACGCGGCCGGACGGCGGCATGGAGCAGGAAGCGTCGCTGGCGCGGCTCGCGCACACGCTGCGCCACGTCGCGCCGCCGCTGCTCTGGATCGTGACCGGCGCGGAGAACCGGACGGCGACGGCGAGGGCGGTCCAGGTGCTGCGTGGCACCGGGATCATGTTCCGGCACCTCACCTACGATGCCCGGAACCTCACCGATGACGACGCCGGTGACGAGGCTAACTACCAGAGGAACGTGGCGCTGAGGCACATTGCGCGGCACCGGCTGAACGGGGTGGTCCATTTCGCCGACGCTTCAGGGTTCTATGACCTCCGGTTCTTTCAAAAACTCAGACGAACACGGTGTGTTAGTGTCTCCAACTTCCTCGTCTTTCAAATTTTAATCTTACTTTTGTGCTAATTTTTGCTTAAACATATCCAACAAGTTATCAGTAGTATGTCGGACCCAAATATACAAATTAAAAAAAATACTGATTGAACAAATGCAGCATACTAAGCATCCATTGTTCAATGTATGATCCAGAGGCTTCGCAGCATTGCCTGTAGCAACAATCTCGCCAGCGGACAAGAAGGTAACAATAGAAGGACCAACATGCAACTCATCACAAATCACAGGTTGGTACGCACAGGATTCAAATGCTAACGCGACGGAAAGAACTCCCATGGCGGCGGAAGATATCAGCGCAGACAGCAAGAACTCCAGCTCTGAACCTGAGCCTCCCGAAATTAACATCTCCGGATTTGGGTTCAGGAGTTCAATGCTGTGGGATTCAGAAAGATCACCCATACCCATCAGGAGGAACTCATCAGAAAATGCCACTCAGGTTTGTGATAAGAGCCACACTACATTCACATTTTACATTGGTTGAGAACTGAAGCCAGAAGATGATATCACTTATGATTTATTGCGGTGGTTTTAGGACTTCATTCAGTTTATACGACAAATGACGACCACAGAAGAAATCAAGCTGTCGACCTTCCAGTGTGACTGTTTTGAGTCAGAGATAATGCAGTTGCACCTTAAAATGCCAAGAACTACACAAATAATTGAAAACGAAAACAATAGACACCAGCAAAATCTAACAGAGACGGAGGGTGACCTTCTGGCATGAGGCCTGTTTGCTATCAAAAAAAGCATGTAGAGCTGTAGTTACCAAAATAGGATTCACAGATTACCTTCATCATGTAAATCATCACTACTGAACAAGGAGGCCCACTTGAGATTCTAGCACTGAAGTGTGAAGGGCGACCTACTCTGAAAAGGTCCAATTCCTTTATATCCAAAATTTTTTGTGACAACATGGATTTTATCTATTCTAATGCTGAACCCGGATGCATCAGACTATCATTTCACTGAGAATATTTGTACTGCTGAATCAAAAGGCCGATCCACTCCCTTTAGTCTTCCCCAGCATTACATCCTTAGCCTCGTTGATCTTTGAAGCAAGGTAATGACTCCCACCTGCATCAGGGTGATTCGCAACCATGACCTTCTTATGCGCCTCTTTAACCTTCTCAGCATTTGCACTTTCCCTGGAGGCATTAAAGAAAACAGAGAAGCTCAGCAAAGGCAAAAGGATGCAACATGTTGAATTTCAAGTTAACAATAAAAAAAATATTTTATAATAATTTTTGACACTTCACCAAACAAGACTGATTGATCAGACATGCACGGATTCATCTCTGTTCAATTTGTAAGAACAAGCTTAAGAATTCAGCATAACGGGCAGCCCGGTGCACATAGCTCCTATTTGCACAGACTCGAACCAGTGACCCATGGTCACAAGTTCAAATAGTTTTACTGCTGTGCTAGGCTCCCGTTCAAACTTAAGAATTTGACATACAGAGAGTAAATATATATATATATATATATATATATATATATATATATATATATGTTATTAGAGCACTTGTATTTTTTTGCTTGTAATGTGGAGGTGGCAAGGAGATTCTGAATTTTAACCAAGGAACATTTAGTTAACAGCTATATAATTAACGTTTGAGTGCAAGTATGTTACATGACACTGCAGCTGTCTATCCCATACATCAACTGAGTATGCTGACATTGATAGAAAAGAAGGGAGGATCTACCATCGATACTCAGATAGTAAACCATTTGAAGCCATAAATTTTACAGCCAAAGGCTAGTAGTCAAAACATAACTTAGATTTATCTGTGGTGTGGATGATAGAATGATGGCATGCCCACCTTGTCCATGTAAATCTATTGTGTTCTCAAGAGATAAATAATTACTACCTTTGTCCCATAAAAAGTCTATTCCTAGGTTTGGTTGACTGTGTTTCTTTCTTTTATTTGACTAAAAATTTATATAAATTTGATAAATTTTAATAATATAAAATTTATATATTTAAATTCACCATGAAAAATATTTTTATAATATGTAATTTATGTGTTCATAAAGTTTACCAAGTTTTAAAAAATTATTGGTCAAAGAGAAGAACAAAGCACAGTCAAACAAACCTAAAAATAGACTTTTTATGGGACGAGAGGGAGTACATATCATGTGATTCTGTTTCTAAGAAATGTCAGCCAACACCCTTTTCATGGGTATGTCATTAACGCCACAACTTATGAATCGGACATTGAACCTAAAAACATTCTCACCCCACATGTTACTTCAGCTGCCGTTCTTGGAATACTTTCCTATCAGAAATTTTGTATACTTCAAATTTGGAAGGGAAAGAGTTTGCCTTCATTTGGAAAACAATGAAGTGCCTCCAAAACAGATTTAACACATATCTCTTACAGTACATTTGCAGCTATAACACCTGACTGTATTCTGGTGGTTCAATTTGCAGCGTTAACTAATCATTTTTTGTACATGATGCCCTACCAGCTAATAGTTATTACCAAATGATACTCCCTCCAATAGTTTGGTTAATAAAAAAAAGACAGGAGTATATGGGTGAAGTCTTCCAATGGGGCGGATCGCAGGTAGAAAGCACCCAAGGGTAACAAGAGGACAATACAAGCTTGTGTGTGTATGTTTCTTTTATTTCATTCATAAACATTCATAACCCAAACCATCTGGTGCTATCAGCTTAATACAACCTAGATGGCACAGAATGAAGCAAGAGAATTGAATAGTTGTCATAAAGATATTATGCTTTTATTGCAATAATATGCACCTGACACCCAGGATTAAAGCAGCTTCTCTTCGAGTCATCGTAGGTTGAAAACCACCTTCATAGAATTTGCGCATCCTTGGCACTATAGGCCTTGCCTTATAAGCTTGCCAAGCTTGGATGGTATATCTACCAGCAAGAGCAGTTGCTGCGACTGCAAGTCCTGCTATGAGTGGTGTAGCCTGCAGAAATCGATAGAAGTAAATAGCAACAACTGTAAAATTGGCGTCCCGCACATCACTCTCAATCTATGATAGTACTTTACTTATCAGTACATTTAAAAAATGATGAAGAAATAGACTGTCCAAACAACATAAGCTAGATAAACAGAGAAGCATCTAAAGACACATTAAAAACAAAAGGGCAACACGGATATATTTAAGATTAGATGATAGCCCAGCACAAAGGTTAGATCACTAGTATTGCAATATAACCAGGTCAGTGAATTCAAACACCATTTCACCATAAAATCACCAAATATTCTTTATTGTTAAAGGGAATGAATACAAAGCAATGCTGGAAATTTACTAGTCTAGTTCCATAAGGGAATGGCAATTGTCCAGCAAAATAGCATAGAGGGGAAAGTTAGATACTTGACCCGGAGAGATGTGTATCAACGAATATCTGCCAGTTTAGTTCCACCTAGTCGTGTTAACACACCTGCACAGTGTGTGCACCGCTACATTTCCCATCGTTTTTAAGTAAAAATCGTCCCCCCCCCCCCAAGCAAATATCCAGCACTCTTCAATCCTGTCACTCCATAAAAAAAATTTTACTGTTCATAGGGCCTCAAATACTAGATAAAATTTCCACCTTGCTCCTCTTCCGGATGACCCCTACGCTACCCCAACAAAAACTTCATCCCACTTTGACATATGCAACCTGTCGAGATAGTATACCCCGGGTACTTACGGACCCGGCCTTTATGCAAAGGCACATTCACAAACTATGGCCCACAATTCGTCTACAGCCCACGAAGGATCACATCCCGTCAAGAACATCTTGACCTCAGGGGTTGGAATCGCGTGAGCGTCCAAGCCCGACCGACGGAAGGTTGAAGCTACACGACAACGAGATTCAGCCCACTAACGGCTTAGAAGCCAACGCTCTAACCCGAACCCCGGGGGTCGGACACCGCTTAACAACTAACCACTGACAGCCGCAGAGATTCCTGCCAACGTGCAACAGGAAGTGAAGCAACCTTGCTGAAAGGTAAAGCGTTTCAGAAGTTGGTAAAACAGACAAGCGATCGGAAAAGCAAAATGAAAAAGTGTCCTTTGTCCCCCGCGACTAAACAAAGGACGTACGAAAGCCACCGACCAACTGCACCAGCGCCAGCGAGCGCCAGGCGACCAACTCAGGCGACGACCAAGGCACCACCTGGCGGAGGACCAGCAGGTTCCGTAGACGCCAAGTTAGTGCCCTTGGTCCGACTCCTATAAAAAGGATACCCTAGAGCATTAGACGAAAACAAGTCAAGTAAGATAAGACAGTAGAAAAACAAGTACTAGCCATCCCACTGTAACCATATCCACCCATGCGAGTTAGGGTTGTTGGATCGAGCCAAAACCTTTCCGCATTATACTCGCGTTCTTGAGTTTATGCGATTTGATCTCTTTTGTCTTTGGACGTAGAGTATTACGCCTCTCGATGGCCAACCATGTTAACTTTTGAGTCTCTTTCGTAAACTAGGGCATTCGAATACTCTCTTCGATTACGTAAATTTTACTGTGCCGGTGTTCAGAACACCGACACAACCACAGACGCCCCACCAAAGAGAATTTGAGTACTTACCATCTCCAACCACGAGCCGTTCCAGTGAAATGAGCTGCGAGGAAGAGATGACGAGCAGCGAGCCAGCGAGGGTTGGGGCGGGCTCAGTGTCTGATATGGGCATACCCGATAATTTTTGCAGGAAAAAAATCGAAGTTAGCAGCATAATACTACAGGTCAATACTACTTGTGATTAAGCTAGATCCGACTAGAAACAGCTTAATTAGGGTTTGAGGATGCAGTCAGTAGCAGGGAAAGAGAAGCACGGGCATACCTGGAGGATGCCCGTCGCCGGCGGAGGGTGTCGAGCGCTGCTCGCCGAGTCGGCGCCGCCACGAGACGAGACGACACAGGGAAAGGCCGATGGGAGGTGAATGGGCTGAAAGGCAAAGAAGAGAGGGACGGGAAGTTGGGAACTGGTGTTAAAAAAAATGAAGTTAAAAGTTCATGGGCCTATCTGGACCGCATGCCCAGCGACGGCCTAGTTACGGATTCGCCTAATCTCGCTTCTTGGTTTTTGCCGGCCCGCCAAGATTATAACTATTGTCCCTAGTGGTTCCAAACAGAACATTTAGGATTTAGCTCATGATCCTTGGATTTATTTAAGTACTACCTTCACTCCAAAATATAAGCATTTCTAAGTTTGTATAAGGTCGAAAATTTTTAACTTTTACTAATAATATTTAGCAAATTACATAATTTCTAGTGTAAAAATATACCTTTTACGAAAATTTATTTCATGATGAATCTAAAAAATATAATTTTTGTATTAAAAAATATTATTAATTATATATTATTAATGGTCAAAGTGATAAATTTGACTTTGTTAAACTTAAAAATGGCTTATATTTTAGAATGGAAGGAATATTAATTTAGCTCAAAGAAAAAAAGGCCCAGGATTTGATGCGACTATAAGAGATATGGGCTTAACCGGCAGCCCAAGTATTATCTCTGCGGTGATACTTCCCTGATCACTCTCGGCCCGCTTGACTCCGTCGGCAAGAGCTGCAACCGACGAAGAGAGCCGGAGGAAAACTCGTAGACGCAGCCGTCGAGCTCCACCGCCGGAACTAAGAGATGGCCGACGGTAGCGCCTCCGCCTTGCCGTCCTCCGCTTCCCCGAACCAGCACCATCACCGTGGCGCCATCAAGTCCTCAGGTGCGTCCTCGTGCACCCTTCGTCTCTTCTCTCGCTCCCGTGGCTGTATCATTCCGTCGAACAATCGGCGCGCACGGCCGCGGCACGTGCCCCCATCCGCCCCCCTTAAGCGTGCGTGGCCGTTAGTTTGCTCTTCCTCTTTGAGAAGAACCTCGTGTCCACCAAGCTTCGAGTAACAGCGCGTGCGGAATAGTACAGGAGCTTCATGCCTGAGTTAGGTGCTATGGACCAGTTGACAAGTTGCTCTGTATATGATGATACCTTACCTGGCCAATTGACATGATCAACAGTATGAGCTCTGCTGCTACCTCGTGCTGACTAAGTTGAACCGTGCTTATGAGTGGGATAGCTATTGTAGACTTGATTCTTTAAAAAAAAGAGGCTATTATAGACCTGTACTATTAGGGTGAGCTGTTATTTGATTTCAGCTCCGCTTCAGTGACATGTATTTTTCCAACTAATATTGCTATTGTGGTTTCATTTATGCTAAAGTTTATAACTTATAGCTTCACTTTAATGAGAATATCGATCAAAAGCATCCTGCAATATGTTCATTATGTGCTGTCAGTAAGTTAGTCATTGCTGACCAACCAATGGACTGATTACAATTTATACATAAAAAAACAATTGTGTTGCAGTACATCCTACTTGTGGAGCTTGCTCTTATCAGGAGTCTTTTATATAGCCTCTCAGCCTTTCATTGGTTGGATGCATGGTTGCAGTGCACAATTCAGCAGCTAGCCGGAGGAGGGAACAAGCTGTTGCAATAGGGAAGGAAAGAAGAGAAGCTTTGATGCGTGCGAAGCGTGTATGTCGAGCTCCTCTTTCCGGCAGTGTTGAGGCTGCAATAGAAGAGGGTGATATGGTTATCGACGAGGAGAAATCATATCTTGAGGCACGAACAGCTCAAGCTGTTGAAGACTTGAAATCTGCTTTATCAAGCCAGTATGCATCCTGTTGATTTTTTTTTTTTTGTTGATAACTGAATATATGCCCTTGTTCTGGGTGCATTCTTTACTAGCCTTAAGATAATAGATTACTCTCCTTGTTTGCAAACAAATGAAAGCGATCTGTACGTTTGAATTCCATTCTGTTATTCTTCTTACAGGGAATTGAAGTTACACATAATGTTTGGTTGTGGCACATTTAAGTTAAACCTAATGACTGGTTGTGGTGCACGGGAAGAAGAATTTGCATAATCTCTTATCCCATTTTATTGTAATTGAAAACCCTCCTGTTCCATTTTTATGACTTGCAGACATAAACCTAATGGCTTCATATCTTTTCATACTTCCTGCTTTATTTACTTGACATTTAGGAATTTTTTCTTGGAATATTGACATCACAAATCACAAGGGCTACAATGCTTGGTTGATACACTGTTCATTTATAACCTTGAGATATGAAAGCATTTATTAAGGAATTAAACCCTGAAGTATATTTGGTTACGATTGCTCATAGGGGGAAAGGGGCTCAGAAGAAGAAGATGGAGGTGCTCCGTGCCTTAAGACGTTTATTATCACAATCTGAATTACCTCCAGTTGAAGCAGCAATTAAAGCTGGGGCAGTTCCTCTTTTAGTGCAATATCTATCCTTCGGATCATCAGATGAACAGGTTGTGCATGTTTTGCCCTCCATTGTTCTAATAGTAAAATAAAATTAGATAAAGCTTTCTATGGTTCCTTAAAAAAGTGTTGTCTATTTATTGTTACAATGTCAGATTTTGATCTTTGACGTGGTATATTATTATATTCATTTGATAATCTAGTTTAAAAAGATCATTCATGCTATTATTGCAGTTGCTAGAGGCAGCTTGGTGCCTTACAAATATAGCAGCAGGGGAGCCAGAAGACACTAAAGGCTTACTGCCAGCTCTACCCTTGCTCATAGCGCACCTTGGTGGTTAGTTATCTGTTTTGCTTGTTACTTGTAACAATGCTCATTTTTCATTTCATATGGTGTTACTGTCTCTAATCCTTGGCAGTGCATAATTCTTATGGGTAACGGTTAGGTTGACTTCCCTCTGATGTTCAGTTTGTTATTCTGAAAATTTCTTCTGCTTATGTTGGTTAGAGAAGAGCTCCACACTTGTTGCCGAGCAATGTGCATGGGCCATTGGAAATGTTGCTGGTGAAGGATCGGAGCTCAGAAACAAATTGCTCGCTCAAGGTGCTTTGTTGCCTCTTTCCCGCCTAATGCTCTCAAACAAGGGTTCTACAGCAAGAACTGCTGCTTGGGCATTGTCAAATCTCATCAAGGTTATTTTAGTTAACTTCTTTGATCTTATTATGTGGATTTACTTTTTTATTTCACTGATATCTATTTACCAAGAGCTTAGTTTTGAATAAAGAGATCCTGCTATAGTGGTAACTGAGTCATGTTTTCAGAGTTTTCCTTAAACAAGAGTACAAGCCATGTTTGTATTTAGAAGCTTAATACTCTTCCGGAAGCATTTATTAAAAGACCTATCTTGTGCACTTCCTAAGAAGCTAAATCCACCCAGATAGAAGGTTTCGAAATTCAAAGAGTGTCCACTTAGTATTCTAGACTAAAATCTGTGCTGCCTTGTTTGTGATTTTATATTTTATTTAGAATGAGTTAATAAATAATGCAGTCTGAAGGCTTAGTGACACTAAAAGTTAAGAAAATGTAAATAAAAAAAAATGATATTCGTGGTTCTGGGAGTGTCAAAATCGATATAACGAACACTGCGAAACAGGTCTTAATTGGCAATACCGATCAATCATCAATGTTTGCTGAAATAGTTTTGCTCTTGTAATCCAGGGGCCTGATCCCAAGGCTACGAATGAGCTTATCGGTGTTGATGGTGTGCTAAACTCAATCATACAAAACCTGGAGAAGGCGTATGTGTCACCTTATGGTCATTTTCACGTTTTATTACTTCTGATTGTTGTTCAACTTTTCAGTTAATTTTCTGGATGTGAAGTAGACATATGGCTGTTCTGATGTTAGTTTTTTTAGTAATTATGAACAGAATGTTGTAACTATTAATATAATTGACTGCTTCTTGTTTTCACACTTTCATACATGACTTAGATCATGATCTTTATCTGCCCTTCACTTATTTTCATAACGTAGCTCAGTACATGCTCTTTTTGGCTGTAGGAATTGTGTGCCATTTTGTGTTTCTTGGCTAGTTTTTTTTCAGTTGGCACTGCAAAATGTTCTCTATGCATTTGGTTTAGTATAGGCCCTTATGTCGTGTTGCAGCTATTTTGAGATGTTTAAATGGTATGGTGAACACCAAGTTACTAAAATTGATCAGATTGCCAAGCTTCTTTGCCCAGAACTGATATTGATGAGTTGACTGTGGATAATTCAGGGATGAAGAACTGGCCACTGAGGTGGCGTGGGTAGTGGTGTATCTGTCAGCACTTTCAGAAAAAGCTATCAGCTTAATAGTTAGAAGTTCGGTGCCACAGTTGTTGATTGGACGCCTTCTAGCATCTGAGAACCTGCAATTGCTCATTCCGGTATCATCTCTTTTCTCTATTACATATTGTTTTTTTTTTTCTTATCCATTGTTTTGGTTCTTTCCTCAATGTTACACCTACATTTGGACAATGTTTGTTGTCAGAAGTTTTTCTTTTGGGATATATAGGATTTGGATCCCTGGTACAGTGGTAGAGCTGTTGCTTGAGACCATGAGGTCAAGGGTTCGAATTCTGGAAACAGCCTGTCACAGAAATGCAGGGATAGGATGCGTACAAATGACCTAGATGGTCGGACCATTCCTGGACCTTGTGCAGGTGGGAGCTACATGCACCAGGCTGCCCCCCTTTTTTAAGGATTTGGATCCAAATCAATATGACGCAGTTTAAATCTTACGTTCTCGAATAATCTCACTTGTCCAATTTTTTGCAAATTGAACCATGTTCCATATACCAGTTGTTAGAGTATTTTGATTATATATGCCAATGGTGGCTTTTATACAGTATTAGAGTTAATTTATATTTTATGGTTTTGGACATCCTTTTCTTCTAACTTATTCTAATATACTGTATCTAGTATATGTGATTTCACAGCATTGACAGATTGATGCTTCTACTTCCTATTAGGTACTTCGTGGTTTAGGAAATCTGGTAGCCGGTGATGGATACATGGTTGATTCTGTCTTAGCTGTTGGAAATAGCATCACTGGTTAGCTTGTAATTCCTTTCTGCTAACTGTATAATTCATTCATGGTGATGATTGTCATCTGTTAATATTTGTGATACTTTCTAAAATATGCATTAGTTGTCCCTGTACTAATTGAATATTTTCCTCAGATCAAGCCTTGTCAAGTCTCATAAAGTGTTTGAAGAGTGACAACAGGGTTCTCAAAAAGGTCTGCTTCACCTTATTTGAGCTTTTGAACCTTACATAGGATTGTTTGATTCATAGAATAGTGTTTGTGTGATGCTTATACAGGAGGCATCATGGGCCATGTCAAATATAGCAGCAGGCAGTTTCGAGCACAAGAAATTGATTTTTGCTAGTGAGGCACCACCATTGCTGATACACCTTCTCACGACTGCACAGTTTGACATTCGTAGGGAAGCAGCATACACCCTGGGTAATCTATGTGTTGTCCCAGAAGGAAATGCTGTGCCCCCAAATATAGTTGAGAACCATTTAGTCGCTATTGTAAATAGTGGAGCCCTTCCAGGATTTATAAATTTGGTCAGGTCTGCTGATATAGAGAGTGCAAGAATTGGGCTTCAGTTCCTAGAACTGGTGAGGAAATATGAAATCTCAATACCTTTATTTCTGAATTTTACCAAGTTGCACGCCGGTTACTTTAAACAATATACATTTCACAGGTGATGAGGGGATACCCCAATGGACAAGGTCCAAAGCTTGTGGAGAGGGAGGATGGCATCGAGGCTATGGAGAGGTTTCAGTTCCATGAAAACGACGTGATGAGGAATATGGCCAATGGGCTGGTTGACAAGTACTTTGGTGAAGACTATGGCCTTGAATGAGATTGTGAAAAAGCTGTTCATGGGTTCAAAATATGAAACGCATTTTTATGTTTCTTGAATAGGATGTTCAAATTAGGATGGTCCACAAGTTTTCATGTAATTTAGCCCTTGATACTGAAGAACGTGTTAAGTGTGAAATGATTAAAGCTAGGGATAGTTCTGTAAACTGAGGATAACTTTGCCATGTTGTAAGTGTTGAATAAATAGACCTGTTGTTTGCATATTTCCCCTTTTTTTTGCATGAAATGTGAACATGTAATTGCAAATTTGCAATAGCAAGTCATTTATATATGCCACAATCATAACTATCAATTGCTAAAACATTTGCTGTAGGTGGCAGGATTTGTGAAAGATGTATCACTAAAAGGTTACTGTATCAGAACTGTTGCTATCTTTTTAGCACAAAATTCACTTGTCATCTCAAATACTGAGGCCCACTAAAAACAAAGCTAATCACACGCTAAGAGGCGGCAGGGGCACTCGTCTTGCCCTTCGTGCGCATTTCGTCGAGCACGTCCCTGGCCGGCGGCGAGATCCTGGTCTCCCACTCCGCGAAGTCCGCTTCCACCTCTGCCGCCTCCTCGTCGAGCCCCAGCCGTCTCATGCCCCTCGCCATCACCCTGTACATGTACTCGTCCACGTCGAGGCGTCCCATCCTGACCGCCGCCTCGTACACTCTCCACGCCGCGCGGCCCCTGCCTTTGGCCACCAGCGCGCGCACCAGCCGGGTCAGCTTGTACACGTCCTCCTCCCCATCCACGAACCCGCCGGCCCGCGCCTTCTCCTCCAGGAGCGCGTCCACCAGCGCGTCCACGGCGGCGCCGGCCTCGTCGGAGCCGGGAGCGGAGGATACGAAGGTGGCGTAGAGCGCCGGGTCGGGGCGGTACCATGGCTCGGCGCGCGCGACATGGAGCGCGGCGAGCGCGAGGGACCAGTGGCCCTGGCGCTGGAGCTCAGCCATGGCGGCGACGAGGTCGGCCTTGAGGAGGCGGCCGAGCGTGGACGCCGCCGCCACGGAGGCCGCGGCCGGGGAGCGGTCCGCGGAGGTGAGACGCTTCAGAGACTGGATGGCGAGGATGGCCTCCGTGGATAGGGAGCGCCCGCGCTGGAGCGGCCCACGGTTGTCGCGCGGGCCGCAGGTGATGGTGGCGGTTCTGGGACGGGCATGAGTCCCGTGCCTCGGGCGCAGGCTCGGGGTGGGGCGCGGGACGAAGAGGAGAGGCGCCATTGGAGTGGAACGGGAAGGAAGCGATGGAGGAAGAGAGGCTTCCGCTGCTGGGTTAAGCTTTTGACGACGGGCTGCAAGCCGTCTGATCTGTCTCAGGGCCTTGGGCAGACCTCCCGACTTATAATTCTCAGAAATAAATTAAAGTATTGAAATAAGTAGCTCCTCTTCTATGAAACCATTCTTTCTCTTAATTCTAAAATTTTATTTTTAAAAAATAAAAAAAAATCACTTCACAGCAGAATCAAAAGTGAATCTAAAAATAAAAAAGATATGAAAACTCAATACTACCTAATCTACTGCTGAGCTTACAACGGGATACCGGATTTTTCAGTTTTTCCCTGTGTGCCTAACTTTTTTGCCTCAATTTGTGACTTTTATTTAGAGCTCCTAAATATGTTTACATAGAAATTCAATTGATTAACATGTTTGACCTCGAGATAGATTGTTTGTTGTTGCAGTGTCCAACATGTTGTTCTTACACTCACAGTAAAAATAATAAGGATCCGATTGAAACACAAAAAATTCACAGAAAAAATTATAGAAAATAACAAGTTGAGAGGCACGTAGATTTGTCGTAGCAGAAACAACATTTTATAAAATACCTGAAGTTCATGCACAACCACAATAGTTGCAAAATATAGAATCCATATGATCTTGATCGTAGTGTGTTTGTCAGGCAAAAGCTACTAATTATCATCACCAGAACATGGCCAAGTCGGTAATCACAAAGATTTTTCGTATCCCAAAAGACATTTTACAAAACACTCGAAATTCCACAGCACTTGAAACACGCAAAACCACACTTTATTCCATGCACCACACTGATCATCACAGCACACTGAAAAGGCAACAGGCTATTGCACGATCAGCATCGATCAAAACGACGAGATCAGCACCTCATTCCTTCGGGACAACCTTGACGCATTTGACGAGGAGGCCCTTCTTCCACAACCCACCATCGTACTCGAACATGGAGATCTCCACCTCCCCCTTCTGCCCCGGCTGCGCTTTGACCTCACCGGCCTTGAGCTGCATCCACTGCTCCCGGGGCTTCTCCTGCAGGTTCTCCTTCCTCTCCTGCGCCGTCCCGTTGGGGAACTTGAGCCGGAGGTTCACCGGGACCGACCACCCGTACGCTTCCTTGGTGAGCAGCACCTCGAAGAAGACCTCGTAGGTGAGTCCCGGTGTCAGGTGGGACGTGTCCAGCTTCCCGTGGATCTCCAGCCAGCAGACGTTCTGCAGCGACACCGCCTCGATTTCGGTCTCGCTGCAGGTTTTAGTACATGTTAGATTGGGATGGAACCCTTGAACGGCAGAGATCAGTCAGTTGGTAGCCGGAGGTGAAAGGTGAGCATGTTCACCTAAATTAACATAGCCATGTCTAAGATTGTTGATTGCTACATGCAGTACCTGGAATCTTTGAGGGGGTGCCAGTTCCAGAATCTGGAGTCATCGCACCAGGCGATGGACAACGCCTTCGGGAACAGCATGAAGCAGTTGCCCTTGGTTTTCTCATGGACCCAGTACTTCTGCATCAACCGTAACACCGACAGTTAAATTCAACCAACGCTGTCACACAATTATGTATTTTCTCTGTTTTTTAATTGATGTCGCCGTTAACTACAAACGTCAACTTTAACAATTTATTTTATTTAAAAAAATATGATAAATTTCAAATATTTTGTTATAATTTGTTTTATTATCAAAGTTGTTTGAATTACGATTTGTAATGTTTTAGATTTAAATTAATTTTTTAAATAAAATAAATAGTCAAAGTTAATATGTGTAGTCTCAATTTAAAAACAGAAAGAGAAGAAACATAAGACATTTCAGTGCTCCTGTTTACTTGTTTACCTTTGTTTTCCCAGCCAGGTAGATCCCTGAGCTCACCCGATCCTGCAGCTCGGCCGCGGTGGCAGACTTCTCCTGGGCGACGATCTCATGGAACTTGTGCGGAGCCGGCGCTCTCTTCGACTGAGCCTGGTTGCCGCCTGAAGCAGCACTGCTCGCCGCCACCGGCACGGCATGGCCGTTCTCTCCGACGCGCGACGAGGCGGAAGACTCCTCGGGCCGTGACGGCGACGTCCCCATTGCCCTCTGTCTGTCTGTCTCAAGTCTGCTCAGATGATGATCGGTGGTGGTATATATAGTGATCCAAAGCTAGAAGTGCAGAGCGAGCACATCAGAATCAGAAGAAGCTCTTTTTCGCAATCAAAGATTTTCGATTCTTCTTCGTGGTGATGAAATGGAGAGGGAATTGATACCTCTGATTTTTTTGGGGCCGGGGATGGCACGGGAGCGTCCAGAAGATCAATATCTGTCAGATGACGAGATGGAAAGACGGGTACAGGGGATTAGCGGCGGGCAACGAAGCCTGTTCTTTCCCCCTATCTTGGCTCGTGGAATCCGATTCGACATGATGAATTTCGAGCTAAAATATAGAGTATACAGAGGAAGCTATTTTCTTTCACGAGAAGAAGAATCTGCCATCAATTTTTTAAGAACGTAATTTTTCCTTTAAATATGCCAGGGATGGCTACGATTGCATGCTCCTGTTGTTGCACCGATGCCGTTTGCTGTCGTGAGAGTGAAGGAGGAATATGGTTGCCCAGCTAAAAAGGTTGAAGCTTTGCCTGAGCTGGAGGCGTACGATATTAAGCAAAGACATAGAGACTCCTGTACAACTTGTGTTGCTGGGTTGCCTGAAGACCGGCACTGAATATTTCTTATACTTTATCTTAGGTCCTACATGTGTTCATTATTTGCATGACATGAGCACTTTGCTAACACCATCGTTGGCTGGCCTTTATATTAACAGCAGAAAAAAGTCACTATTTCAAGAGGCTTGGTAGCTACTAATTACGTAAAGAGAATTCAAGAACTTCAACAAAGGCTTCAGCCGTTAGCCAACAAAGGGGAAACATGTACAGGTTACAAGGGGAAATCTGAATGTCATAGATATGTGCAGCGTAAAGCAGAGATGAATTTCCTCTTCTTTTTTCCCCATTTATCTAAGAGCATTCAAACTTAAGTGCATATGGTTTTCAAATGCCAGGTCATCCCTCATAAGCTTGTCTAATTTTTCCTCGCATTAGCATCGTGATGGTAAAGAGTAAGCGTGTACAATAAAGGTGTAGGACTACTCTTGTACGGAGCCCAAATTCTGCTGCATCGAACGCCGTCACTACAGCATAACGCCACAAGTTTTGCTACTGCCTAGCCCTCTTCGAGCTGCAGCTGGGGCACTTGTAATGCTTTATGCTTTCTGCCTTGGCAGGAGTTATCTTGACGCACTCGCCATGGTACCACCTTTCACAGATGTCACACCCGATCCAGAATTCATCAGCACTATATATCCCACCGCAAGTTCCGCATAAGGTTTCACCGTGATCACTATCATCCTCTCCATATACTTCATTGGTACCCTTGCCATTATTTTCTGCCTGTCAATCGTGCGATTGCTGAGTGTAAGAGTGAACCGAACATAAGAGAATATAAGACTGGAAGATGCAATAAGAGATAATATTACCTTGACTATAGGCTTGGCTCTACCACCGTTATCCATACTGGACCTCTCCTTTGATTGTCTCACACCAGAGACAACTTCAAAAACAGTTTGCAAATCATTGATCATACCAAATAAACGCTTCCTATTGGATGACAGAGAAAACAAGATGTAAGCAACATTGATCATCTTACAGAGTTACTGACATCACAACATACAAAAAAAAAAAGGGCAGCCCAGCACACGTAACTCCTGCTTACTCAAGGTCCAGGGGGTCCGACTCACTTTGGATCTTTTTGTAAGTAGCCTTTCCCTGCATTTCTGCAAGCGGCTGTTCCCAAGACTCGAACCCGTGACCTCATGGTCATAAGGTACTAGCTTACCATTACGTCAGGACTCCCCTTATACATTGACATGTAACATGTGCAATCAAAAAATTCCATGCTGATGCAGGCCACATTGATTTGAGATACCAATAGTTATCGGGGTTATTTTCTCAACAAAAGAAAAAGCTATCACAGCTCTACCATAAAGGAAGTCAAAGTTATTTTTGAAATGAAAAATGTCATGAAAAACTGGTTGGAGGCCTTAAAATCCCATGGGCATGTTCATTTGTATAGTTATCACAATGCATAAAAACAGCATGCAAAATCCACATGGATTACATATCTAACATAAATTGCTACTGCAAGTATCTATATGGATGGAAGGATGATAAATTACTATGACTGCGGCATCACAAAAAAACAAATTGACCTAAAATCATAAAACCAAGAACAAGAAAGATACTGCATGTGAAGCTAGTGGCTCAATTGGTCAGCGGCTCCCAGTGTGGGTGCTGCTAACCGATCCTTGGAGTCTAACCTCACAAGGTTTATCCCAAAGTTGTAGACTCGTATGAATGGAGCCACGAAGGGGGTGCAATGCGGATAGGAATGCAGGTTTGCCATTTTGTGGGTCGGCCCATGACCCAAAAATTCTCTCAAATGAACTAAGAATCCACCCCCACCTTTATAAATTGATCACACAAATACACTAGGGTGTTGACCCACAAATACCCATTGGGTACCCAACTTGCAACCCCAGATACGGCATTTGGATGTGCATTCAGCCACTGCAACTTTTGCATTAGTGTCGCGCCCTCATTAAAAAGAAAGAATACGAAGAACATCAGATATGTGTTCCTCTTGTTCATAACCAAAAAGCCTTCCTATTTAGTACATATCATAAATTGTATCTTTACCCTGGCATGGCACATCATCATTTCATATATTTCAGTACAATATAACTGTTACAAAAGTTAATTGACATCATATCAGATTGTATTTTACTTTCTATAGATGAAGATGCGCCTTACATAATATTGCAAGTGCTCTGAAAGAAGTGCGCTAAATGTATGTTGAGATGGGGGCCTAATTTTTGCTTAAAATTAAAATAACTATATAAATACAACAACAACAACAAAGCCTTTAGTCCCAAACAAGTTGAGGTAAGCTAGAGATGAAACCCCGAGAGACGACTAAAAGGAGCAACAACCGGCAATTAAAGTTCAGGCACGTGAATTGCTAGCCTTCACGAACTCCTGTCTAAAGCTAACTCCTTGACGATATTCCAATCCTTCAGATCTCTCTTCATATACTCTTCGCAAGTCAAGTTTGGTCTACCTCTGCTTTTTTTCACACCGTTTGACCGACTTACCATCCCGCTACGAACCGGTGTCTCCTGTGACCTTCGTTGAATATGTCCGAACCACCACAAACGATGTTGCACAAGTTTCCCCTCAACTGGTGCCACTCCTAATCTCTCTCGTATATCATTGTTCCGAACACGGTCTCTCCTTGTGTGGCCACACATCCATCTCAACATACGCATTTCGACTACGTGTAGCTGTTGGACATGTCATCTTTTCGTAGGCCAACACTCTGCTCCATAAAGCATGGCAAGACGAATTGCAGTTCTATAAAATTTACCCTTGAGTTTTTGAGGCACCCTACTATCACATAGGACTCCAGAAGCTTGACACCACTTCAATCAACTGGCTTTAATTCTATGACTTACATACTCATCAACATCTACATCTTTTTGCAACATTGAACCCAAATAACAGAAAATGTCCTTCTTAGGTACCACCTAGCCATCAAGTCTAACATCTCCCTCCTCGACTGCGGTAGCACTGAAATCACACCTCATATACTATGTTTTAGACCTACTAAGTCTGAAACCCTTTGACTCCAAAGCATGTCTCTATGATTCTAACTTCTGGTTTACCCCTATCCTGCTCTCATCCACTAGCACCACATCATCCGCAAAGAGTATAAACCAAGGAATGTCCCCATGTAAGTCTCGTGTGATCTCATCCATCACCAAAGTAAAAAGATAAAGGCTCAGAGCCGACCTCTGGTGCAGTTCTATATTAATTGAAAACTTATCGGTGCCTCCATCACTTGTTCAGACACTTGTCACCACATCTTTGGACATATCCTTAATGAGGTTAATGTACTTTGTTGAGATTTTGTGCCTTTCCAATGCCCACCATATAACGTTCCTAGGCACAAAAGAAATCAGAGTCCTTCGATGCAACAAATAATCAGAACCAACTATGAGATGCAGTAGCAGTGCCATAGGATGATAGGCTTTAGTATGCTATAGGTGCCTTAGAATGAGTGGGAATCTGCTTCCATGGGTTGAGCTGGGTAAAAATTCGTATATTGTGAAGATGTTCACAAAACCTCCTCGAACAGCTGTCATAAAGCCCCCCAACTTGTTTGCCCCCCTTAAAATCCCCCTAAACTAGGGTACATCTAGGAACTTTCTGGGGTCCTCAATACCATCTCGCCTGCAACTAACTGCGGGACCGGTTGCTGACGTGACCCAAATTTAAATTACATTGGGACATATTTAGGGGAGCTATTGGAGGTGATAAAAATAGATCCCAAAATTTTTTGGCTGGCCCTAAAAGGCACCTTTTGAGGTGATTTTTTAGGGGGACTGTTGGAAATGCTTTAAAAAGGAGTACGAATTTTTCTAACAGTAGAGGAGAATCTTAAGCAGATTGAGTGTAATCCATGGCATTAATGAATTTAAGGCCTCATTAAATGCTTTAATCAGCTTACACAAATACAAAGATATTTAATAAGGTGCACAACAGATGGGATTCACAGTTGCCACCTAATTTATTATTTTTCTTCGAGCAAAAATCCTTTTGAAAGTTGGAATTAGACTAAAATTCAAGTAACTTTCAAATTAAAACTTCCAACATCTAAGTAACTTAGTTCCACATTGGGAGCCTAGGACCACTAATTACAGAGGAAGAAACACTTAGATGACTCATGCGTGAAGATGTTGTCAGCTAAGAAGATTCCTGTAGAAGCAAGCGTCCACTAGGTTTTCAACTATTATCATCATACAAAAAGATGAAAGCATCCATCAGGTCAATACTTTACGAGCTCATAACCATACCTTTCTCTAAAACCTTACAGTAAAGAAATAAACTTTTTATGATACACTTTATGTGTCTAAGCCTCTGTAGATGAGTGTTTCTTAATAAAGCAGCCTACCCAACAACCCAATACTTCATACGCACATAGAACCATCACCGAAAATATTAACAGATGTGCACTTTGTGTCAAAACGACTACTTAGAGAGGCCATAGCTTCAATTCCTTTGACATCATTGATAATATAAGAGAGGTCCCCTTTAGATGAAAACTATAGCTATATGAGATCCACTACCATCACATCATATACTTCAAAAACCTATTTCGTTCACGAAATTGCATCGATAAATTTATACCTCTGAACCACAATAGCACAAGAGAAAATAAGCAAACAGAGGGGTTCGATCAGAAGCAGCCTACCGATCATTACGGTTGAGCCGGGCGGCATAGTAAAACGCGACGGCGATGAGCCAGGAGTCGGAGTGGACGGCGACGAGCGCGAGCCAGTCATGCCGGTTCATGCCGTCGCGCGCGAAGTTGATCCCCAGCGCCGGCTCCGGCAGCTCCGTGGGCACCTCCTCCGCGGGCAGCGCCACCTCCCACGCCTCGTTCGCATAGCCGTAGAGGCACAGATTGTCCTTCTCTGCGCAAGCAAGCCCCCCAAATGCCCGAAGAACCCAAAAACAATCACACGCGCAGCTCGCGACGCGGCTGGATCAAGCGGAACAACGGGATCGCGTCGGGAATCGAAAGGCGGCGCCGAGGCGCGACTGACCTGGATCGCACTGCGCGTAGAAGTCCTCGACGTCTGCGAGGGAGCAAAGGCGTCAGGGTCCCCGGTACACGAGGATTTTAGGGTTCGGGGAACGAGGGAAGGGGGGTTGTGGGTGCACTGACCGTGGGTGAGGGCCCGGAGGATGGCGGACCGGCGGGCGCGGTAGTCCTTGAAGATTTCCTCCGCCGTGCGGGGCGGCGAGACAACGCGGCCGCGGCCCGAGGCGGCGTCCCCCATGGCGGCGGGCGACCGGTGATGCACCCCCGATCTCCGGCAAGGTGGGTTGAGTGCGGTGGCGGTCAGGCGGCTCAGGCCAGGGCCGGACTCGAGATGTTGCTAAAAAAAATTTCATCCTTCGCAAGGAGAAATCAGCCCATGAGGCCCATGCCGGAGATAAAGCATGTGCCTGCAGCTGCAAAGCGCAAGCTTTAACACCAAAATCACAGACGGAGATAGAGTCCACAGCGAAAAATTTTGCACTCATTTATATATTGAAATGTGTCTATTTTTCTAAAGAAATCATTTTTAATAGAAAAAATTGTTTTTCTAAAGAAGCTGTTTTCTAAAAATATATACCAAATGTAACCTAAATTTAGTCCCATCGGCCAACACATGACTTCATCCTAAAAAAAACATAAAAAACAGTGATTGCCCATTCTTATGGGTTCTCAGTCTGGATATCCTGACATAATGTTAGCGATATCATGATATCATTTTCAAATTTATTGTCGTTTCCAGATGCCTTAATGTAATGTTAGAAATATCGTGACTGCATTCCTATCCGGTCCGGATGTCTTAACATGATATTAGCAGTATCGTAACTCTATTTTCAAATTTGTTGTCGCATCCAGATGTACTGATATAATGTTAGCTATATCGTGACTCTATTTTCAAATCTATTGTTGTATTCGGATGTCCTAATGTAACGTTAGCAGTATCGTGACTGCATTCCTATCCGTTCTCGCGTCCGGATGTCTTGACGTGATGTTAGCAATACCGTGACTTCATTTCCAAATCTGTTGTCGCATGCAACTGATGTAACATTAGTTGTATCGTGACCCTATTTCCAAATCTATTGCCGTGTCCAGATGTCCTAATGTAACATTAGCAGTATCATGACTGCATTCCTATCCATTCTTGTGTTCGAATGTCTTGATGTGATGTTAGCAGTATCGTGACTCCATTTCCAAATCTGTTGTTACATGCAGATGTACTGATGTAACGTTAGCTATATTGTGACCCTATTTCCAAACTGTTGTCACGTCCATATGTCCTATGCAACGTTAGCAGGGATCATGACCGCATTCGTATCCGTTCGATCATGACCGCATTCGTATCCGTTCTCGTGTTCGGTTGTTCTGACGTAATGTTAGCAGTATCGTGACACTATTTGCGTTTGGTTGTTCTGACATAATGTTAGCAGTATCATAACACTATTTTTAAATCTATTGTCACATCCAAATATACTAATATAATATTAACAGTATCGTGACTATATTTTTAAATCTGTTGCCGCGTCTACTATAGCCTAATGTATTGTTCTGTGGCGGAGATTGGGGGGGGGGGGGGCCGGCAGGGGCCGTGCCCCACCCCCCCTAACATTCAAAATTTTTTAAAAGGATTCTTCAGTTGGCTCCCTCTAAAGTTGCACAATTAAGACTAGCTATCAATAGTTATCTAATAATCCTTTTGTTTACTTTTATTTATCATTTTAACCAACAAAATTTGTTAATAAATAATTACCATCCTCATCTTTCCATACATTTTTCTCTCTTTTAAGTATTTCTTTCTCTTTTTTCCAACACATTTTTCTCACTTCCCAATACACTTTTTCTATTTACAATATCTTTTCTTAATTCTCCTGATTAAAGTTAGAATGAAGATTAAAAGGAAATGGAATATATGTAGTTGTAGATCATCCATCTAATTTATTTCTAACAATATAAGATGAAGAGGAGATTGAGTTTATCTTTATAGTTTTGGGTCGATCCATTAATTAAAAATAATAATTTTACATCCATACAGACATCGTGATATCTGTGGTTCTAGCCTAACTACCCAAGATAAGCCGCATAAACTCATCGCAGTTATGTTGGCTCCAAAGTTGTATTGGCTCCAATGCTTCATCTAGCGTTGTAATAACAATTTTTCCCTTCTCATATAAAAACAGTGAACGAACCCTGCAGCTAAGTAGTCTAACACATAATATGAGCAAATCATCACACATAGACATAGTAACTTTTTTAAGCATTGCACAGACACAGACGACACACCATTGTAACCACGTACTGTTAGCAGAGCACTTGCCTAACTATTAACCATGACAGGACGACACATCTATACCTCCTCGATTGCTCCAGAGAGATCACAATGGCTTGCATAAGATGGACGAATACTCAAGACCACTCTCGCTAGAGAGCTGTGATGAGACCGGCCCCCCTCAATTCTCTGTCCAGTGGTAATGTTAACAGTATCATAACCCCACGTTTCTATTCGTTCTTGCGTCCGGATGCCCTGACATAATGTTGGCAATACGATAACAATTGATGTTATTTCAGACAATCCCTACACACTGTCCTCATAAATCAATCAAGCATATCATATACTCTAGTTAAATAAATATCAATAACCAAGATAGCAGGTGTCGAGACACCTCCCCGGCCACACAATATACAACTTGCTAGAGCTAGATACGAACACAGATATAGGAACAGCTTACGAAGCCACCCCAACAGTTAAGTTCACAGACATGGCACAGTTGCACACCACACACGAAACGAAAAACAAATGGTTCGAGCTTATCGCGGCCGCTCGTTTCTGACCAAACCAGCGAAGCTTTAGGTGCTAGCTAGACGACGAGGCGCGTCGTCACGGTTCAAACGAACGCGTCAAGGGCACGCGCGCCGCTTGGAGAGCAAGCCAATCCACACGGCGCGACGACAGCGAGAGCATGAGCGCGTTGTCAGTCACTGCTGCGCCGCGCCGGCGGGGCGTGCCCGTCCTTCAGGCGACCGAAGTGATGCACGGCGAGGTGGAGCTCGGCGGCGGCGATGAGGAAGTGCACGGCCTGCGCGGGGCGGAGCAGCGCCACCACCTTCTTCATGGTGTCCAGGCGGAGCGTGTCCGCCATCTCCAGGACGCGCTTCATCCCGTCGACCTTGGTCTTCATCTCCGCCTCCATCGCCTCTGCGTCCATCCCGCCGGCGGCGGCGAGATCCACCATATTCACCGTCGTCAGCGCTTCCTACAAACACGAGTTGTTATCTATCAGCAGCATCGACGAATATGAAAAGCATAAAGACTATCAAATGTACTTACCTGCGCGCTGGCGACCACCTCGTCGATCTCGCGCTCTTTCTTGATGATGCCGCGCTGCAGCTGGTCGGCGGCGACGAGCTGCTCGCCGCTGAGGTTGCCGAGGTCGTTAGAATTGAGGCCGTTTCCGTTGAGGAAAGCTGGAAGCTGGCTCTCGAGCTGCAGGCCCGACTTGGTGTACAGCAGCTGGACCGCGGCGGTGGGGCGCCAGCCGCCGCACCAGAGGAACATGTTCTCGGTGGTGGAGGTCCACGGCGGGGAGAACATGCGGAGGATGTCATCTCCCGCCGCGGCGGACTTGGTCCGGTAGTAGTTCTCGTAGTGGCCGAGCACCTGGTCAACGAGGCGGCGGAGCTCGTCGTCGGGTGTGGCGGGGACGGCGGACGCGGCGGAGCGGAGCTCCGCGAGGTCGCGGGTCTGCTCGGAGATCCAGGACTCGAAGAACCTGGAGAAGGACGAGGCGGAAGGGGCATGCGGCCCGTTTCCGTTGTTGCGACCCTGAGGCGGAGGAGGCGATGCACCGGCGGCCATGGTGGTGGTCGATTTGGTGGCGCGCGCTGTCGAATGCTTCGGAGTTAACGAGAGGAGTGGGTTTATAAAGGCGGTCGCTGTCGGTCGGTCTTGCCTTTTCGGGGCCAATATCTCTCCCTTTTTCTGTTTCTTCCCCCCCCAAAAATGCATATTTTCGGGAAAAGATAATGGTCGTCAAGTGTCCTATTTGGCCATTTGGTACTTGAGTGAACCCACACAATGTTTAGATCGGTTGAGTATACTAAACGCTCTTGTTTTTATTGCAAAATTCACATAAAACCGTTGTCATAGCCAGAGAAATCATTGCAGCCATCGATGCTTCGAATGAAAAATATGCTTATTCTTTTTTATATTGTGAGGTTGATATTGCTTGACTATGTCTTTATATTGTGATTCTATTGTACAATTTAGAACTCCTTTGTAATGGAGATTTTTTTATTTCTATATTTTCCTATGTAATTAAACCAAAATTCCTATAAAATCCTATATTGCTTTGTAGCCAAAATGTGTCACACCGTAGCTTTGGTGACGATGTACTTTTTGGCTGTTGTTTGGTTGTTCGGCACGTCAAACAAAAAATGACTGACACGCCAGCTTTTCTTCATGTTCATCCGCCAAAGTCGTTCGCCAATTTTTGCCACTAGAGTTTCGATGTTGCCGCAATGACGATGTGGTATAGTGCGGCCGACAAGCAAACAGGCCCTCAGATGCGTATACATCACCACCCACTCACCTCAATAGTAAGAGAGTCGACACACAATCCATAAAAAAATATCTAATCTATTAAACTAAAAACTAGTTAAAGCTACTACTTACCTTCGTTTACAAATACTTGTCAGTTTTGATTTTTTTTATAAAATTTTTGACCGCTCGTCTTTTTTAAAAAATTTTGACATATAGATATAAAAAATATACATTCTCAAAGTATATACGATAACAAATCATACGATGTTATTTATAAGTTAACTAACAAAATAATTTTAAAATTATAATTAGTCAAAACATAAATAATAAAAGTCAAAATTGTAACCCCGTCGTCAACGCCCCACCCCCACCTCATCCAACGGAGGCAGAGGAAGAGCCGCTCGATGGAGGGGAAACGAAATCTCCCGAATGGCCTCTGCAACAGGACAGAAAGGGCGAGAGAGTTCGAGAAGCTAGCTCACTAGCATAAAATTGTTGCTACTCATGGTCTCACACGGTGCAAAATGGCTGCGCAGCCTTGGTCCTCGCACGCAGCTCACGATCCGCCGACGGCGCCGATTGCGGCGATACCACTGGTTTTAGCCGCGGGTGGACCAAGTGGCTCCCGTGGGTCGTGGCCGTGGCCTCTTCTGGATGCGGTTTGAGGGGGGATGCACGTTTGCCGGAAAAGCTCTCCTGTATTCCGGCACCGCATCCACCACTCACGACTCACGTGGGCTCGGAGTTTAGTATTAAGAAATCACCGAGAGGGCTGCAGATAGCCCGGGTCCCCAGCGGATAGATACATTGTCGCGCTCCAGCCGTCCCGCCAGCATCCCCATTTCAATGATTTTTCTATTAGCAGTTCTCCGGCCCAAGAGTGTCAGTGTATCACTGTTTCTGTCGACGGCGAGATTGATTATCGGACGGCAGCATCCAGTGCATCACGCTGCGACTTGCGACGGCTAGGCACAGCCTGGCGTCCGTACAGACCCCCTCGCTCTGCCTGCTTGCCATGTTCCTTGGCAACGAAGCGAAGGAAAGAAAAAAGAGCGACAGGATAGAGCGGTGGTTTATGTTTGGAAGACGGAACGGAAGCATACGCGTGCAAGAAATTAACCCGGCGCGGCTTTGTCTGCCAGCGCAAACCGAGCCGGGAAAGGCACGCGGTTTCGGGCGAAACCGGGGAGAGCTAGCAGCAGGCGGCGCCTTCCGCAGCTGTATCTCGTTGCACCGCGGCGAGAAAACGCGCAGTTTGAGGCTCACGTCAGTGCCGACGGATTTGATCGCTCTTCCACCAGGTCTCGTCGTGTTTCCGTCGCGAAAAAGAAAAAGAAAAAAAAAGGCCCCGTCGGGTTGCGCGAGGTTTGTTTGACGAGCAAAGGCGTGCTAGCCGCGGCGACGGTTCGATCGGTGCAGCACCTGAGCCGCACCCTCACCCGCAGCCTGTTTTGCGCGCGCAGATGCGTTGCGCAGGTCGAGCGCCGCGGGCCGGGCCACAGGAGAACAGAAAAACCCGTGCTGAAAACGACCACGGTGGTGCAAGCCGCAGCCTAGAACGCGATCACCAACGCACGCCGGCCCGGTTCCAACGCGCGCGCTCCCGTGCGCCACCGCGTTTAGCCGTCTACCAGGACGGGGTGTTTTGTTCGCCGACGATTTTGACGTCACACCGTGATGGAAACATGTAGGATAAACACCCCATGAGTTGCTGTCCATCTAGGACGGTTTCGAAAAGATTTGCCCAAACCGGGAACGAAATATAATACGGCTGGCTACTCTCTAGTGCCACGCAAAGTTCACTCTGCGCTCGGTGTGCTAGGCTCAAGCGTCGTGGATGTCGCGTGTGGACGTCCCGCGCGGAGCCATGGGCGTTGATACATAGAGATGTGGCCTCATATACACAAGATAGAAAAGCGATTGAACCTAAGTAGCTTGCATGTCCGATTTACCAGCACACGCAACCGAGTCTGACTCGCAGCATGTCTTTGTTGGTGATGCCTTTATTCGACAGGCCACCCACACAACCTTAGGGGCTTCCAATGATAATCTAATTAAAATACAGGCTGTGAATATTCGATATAATTTGTACTAGAAAAAAATCAAAATACTTCTTGTAGCCTCTACTAGCATCTAATTCTTCGTTACCATTTTTTTTAGGTTCGACGGGGAATCCATTAAAATGGACGTTTTAAAATCACTGAATATCTTGTGTAGCCTAACTCTGATATATTCTAACGTTCCTCGAAACTATAGATTTGCTGCACGCAAAAAATTCAGATGCCGAGAAGCCTTTCAAGACATTTACTGCAATCTTGATGTAAATGTTGAAGTATATGTGAAGTGTCCACTTTTTTCTATCAGCTTAAGTTTTTTAGAGTTAATTCGTTGGTTCATGCAACTCAATATGATATTAGAGTCAGAGATTTCGAGTTCGAATCTTAACAAGCATTATTTATTAAAAATCTATCCATCAGAAAGATCACAGGCACATGGTGGGAGTAGGTGAAAACAGATTGAAGAAAATAAACTAAAAATAGAAAAGACCGGTTGAATTAAAATCGAACTAAATTTTTATTTATTTTTAACTAAAACTTAATAAGAACTAATTTAATTTATGAATGGATCCGCCCGATCGAGCCCTTTTATCACCCTAGCTGGGAGACGAGGATAGCATTGATGCTTGAGGCTACATTGAAGCCAAGCCAGAGTCATGATTTGCATGTGGAGTGAAGATCCAGGAAATGATTATTTGGTTTGTACGCAAAATCATTTGGAAAATGTCCTAGACACAACTGAGAAAAGATGTCCTGGACACAGCTGCAATATACCCAGCCATATTTGTTTAGTACCAATACATAAAAATGTGACGCGAACAATATTGAACCACTTATATACTCCTAGCAATTGCAATGGCGGTGAAGAGGAAGGAAAAGCCCAAAAATGGCCAAATGAAAACAACCAAAAAAAAAACTGGCAACACCTCTGTAAGTGTAGAAAAGAATAAGGCCCTGTTTGTTTGTCCATTCAATTATATAATTTAGATTATAATCTTAATTTTTTATAATCTAGATTATAATTTAAAAATTATAATCTAAATTATAATCTGCACTTGTTTGTTAACAATTTAGCTTATTTTTAACTTGACAAAGGTAGTGAGTCTTTTGAAGAGTATAATCTCAAATAAGCACTTAATGACTAGTCTATTGGATTATAATAATCTAATATTAAGATTAAAATAATTTGATAAATAAACTGTTCTGTTTGTTTACTTCTATAGATTATAATCTCTAGAGTATATAATCTAATAGATTATAATATCAAACAAAGCTAAGCAGTATGCGGACTAGGGAGACCTCACACTCTCATCGCCCTGATCAAAGCCCCCACCACGTGCCGGCCAACGCTAGCACCGCCGCGACGCCAGCCCCCGACACCCTTGCCGCGGCATGCGACGCGGTCGCGTCCGGGGACACGTCGGCGCCTTCGGGCGCATCCGCGACAGACGTCGGCGTCTTCCCCTTCTTCTTGATCGGCACGAGCGGCGCGGGTGCCGGCGCCGCGGGCGACCCGAAGAGCGCGGGCGGCAGCAGCACCTTGTTCACCTGGTACACCACGAGGTTGTCGCCGGAGTAGAGCGAGTTGTCGACGGTGGCGTTGACGACGCCCGTGGAGATGTTCACCTGCTGGCCCTCGGCGGTGATGTTGAGCGGATACTGCCCCGGCGAGCTGTTCCCTGCCTGCGTCCGGAGCGGGTTGCTGACGGTGTCGAACTGCGACATGGGGATCAGCGTGGACAGCACGTGGTACTGGATCAGCGTGTTCTTCTCCTGGTCCGACAGCGAGTTTAGCGTGCCGGAGGGCAGCGACGTGAAGGCGTTGTCCGTCGGCGCCAAGATCGTCAGCCCGTTGCCGGAGCTGTTGAGCTGGTTGTCGATCTGCTGCGCCACGCCCGTCGACCGGAGCAGCCGGATGAACGTGTTGAACTGCCCGGCCTTCGCCAGCACGCCCGTGATGTTCGTCGTCCCGGCCGCGGGAGCCGGCGCCGCAGGTGTCGGTGTCGTCTGCGTTGGCGTTGGCGTAGACGGCGCCGCCGTGGGGGCCTGCTGTGCCGACCCCGTGATGGCTAGCGACAACACCAAGGGGAGGAGCACAAGCTTCTGCATGGCGTGCATGGTGCCTCGCCTCAGTGATCGATCGCTACCGCTCTGCATGTGAGTTGTGAGCTGTGACAGGCTTTGCACAACAGCACAAGCTAGCCGCGAACGTAACGCGTCGCAGCGCAACTCGCTCAGTGTGACAGGCAGTGTCGAGAGAGGCCTTGTGATGCCGCGACTTATAACGAGGTGGTTGGGGGCGGGGGCAGGGAGAGGAGTGAGCTGTAAGAGATCGACCGGGAGGTGGTGGGGATCAGGTCTTACAGTTACAGGGCACCAAACGGTGGAGGTGAGAGGCCAAGGTGGAACAGGTTAACAAACGGCAGGCTAAGTTGCTTCAAGCGGCAGCAAGTGCTTGCAGATCAGGCGCCGATTTCTTCCTCCATTCCTGCCCCTTTTGACAATCAAGGTGGCGATGACGGTGATTCACCGATTGCCATTGTGTGCTGGGGTCACTTGCTCGCCTGTTCTTTCGGCAAGGATGCATCAATCGAATAGATCTGTCGAACAACGAAAGATGACACGGAGTTTATGTTTGGATAATTAGGTTCATCAGCCGGGTGGAGTGCAGATTTAATTGAATTCATTAGCCAGCTCATCGTAAAAGAACAGCCGATGCATTTCTTTCAAAAGGAATAGCCGGCGCATCTAACGATGATTCTGGAGCACTGCGGATTGGTCCCCTGCTCCTCCGGTTTTGACAGCAAACAAAACGATTACGAGGGAGATGCATGATGCACGAGACGTTGCTGGTAGGGTTCGGCCTGCTGCGACGCTAACACCCGATCCAACCATCGCCGTCAAACTGGTGGTGCATCCATGTACATGCACATAACCACATATCGATGCTTGATAGTTCGAATCTTTACTATCTAAAGCCAGGGGGGTTTCTCACCTCCCCATTGGCTGGTTCGTTCCCGCCATT
>BCLH01000036.1:125610-145068 GCA_001602315.1 Zoysia pacifica | reverse complement strand
CACCCCGGCAACGACAGGACCCGCCGCCCCCAGCGTGACCCCGGCCTGGCACTCCGCCCCGGTGAAGACCCACTCCATCCCGACCTCCACCCACCTCAGCCTAGGCGATACTGCTCTTCCTCCATATCGCACTTAGATCAGCTTATCAAGATGTAGTCTTTGGCACCTGAACTCCGACTGATTGACAATTGGAACGCTGCAACTTGGAAGCCATTACTGAAAAGTCAGAACCAAGCACGTCTTCAGGATTTGTTTGTGGTGAGTCCCTACGTTTTTTCTGTTAATTGCAATTGAATGGATTCTTGTAAAATTCTAATATGATTTGTGTGGAAAATCCGACGTTCCAAAACAGCCATCAGTCCTTCAGTCCCTGAGGCCCAGTAACAAGAGAGGGACGGAGCAGCAGCAGCAGTGCTGATCAGGGCCCCAACACGCCAAGATCGAAGCATTCCACAACAGAGCAACTGCGAAGGACCAAGATAAATTACAGGCAAGATCATAGAGGTCAAAAAATTCTATGTTGAGTTGTGTTGATGTGACCATCAGCATAGTACAAAATACGATTGAGAGAATGGTGTGTTTTCGTATTCAATATAGTTTAGTTTACGGAAAACAAAAAGTTTTTTATCTGGTTCAGATCACCTCGAACGGTGTAATACTCTACGTCCATAGAATGGTTTATCTCGGTGGAAAAGTACAAAGGGTCGAATTCTCTCTCCGGAAGAGGATCCGACGCCTAGATCGTAGGTGTTCGAATTCGTAGGGTTGCTTGCGCGTAGGCGGTTACGCGCAAGAGCTCTGGGTTTCAGTCTGTATGTGTTCATTGTTGTCTCTCGTTCTATCGCTCCCCCGGTCCCTCTTTATATAGGGCGGTTCGAGGTTACAAAATAGTGAACCCTATGCGGTTCTACTGTCTCGCTGACAGGTGAGTCCTTCACTGGCGTCGTCATCATTTGTTATGCCCATGCGAGGGCGTAGCCCGTCGCGTCGTATGCAGCGGCGAGCACTGTAACGCCAGTCCGACACTGTAGTGTCAGTCCGATACTGTAGCGTCAGTCACAGTGTCGCTGGGTCTTGTCCGTTGACTCTCGCGGCCCGTCTGGTACTGTAGCTTCAGCTGGAGTGTTGTCGTGGTGAACCGTCTCGTCTCGTCAGGACGGTTGACGGTTGGTTATCAGAATAAATACGACATAACGCCGTCCTGAGGGTCGGTCTTCGGGAGTCGGCTTTCGGAGGCGGCGTCACCGTGCGTCTTAGCGCTGCTAAGACTTGGCTTTCGTAGATCGTCGCCTCAGGGGTCGGACCGTGCGTTCGTGCGCCGTCATCCGACGCCAAAACCCCTCGGGGTATGTGTACGAGTACAGATCGTCAAGTACTCAGGGTACATAATCCCGACAACCAGCACAGATTAGCAACGAACAGATGGAATTTGATTGCGTCAGCAGAAAAATTCTTAGTTCAAAATTCCGTGTTGAGTTGTAGTATGTGAATATTTTTCTTTTTGGCAAGAAATATCTCTGTATGTTTCCCTTCAGGCTGGAAATATTACGGGAACTACTGTGCCACATCGTGATGGTGATGAGAAGAGGTACAAAGCATCTTTTCTTCTCTAGGTAAACAGAACATCACCTTTGTCAAGTGGATGATATTTTTTTTGAGGGAATCATTACATACTTGGTTGCTTGCTCGATCTTATGAAAATTCAAGAAGAATCCGAGATTGCCAAGAAATAAATAAAATGTCAGATGTAAAACAGATCTGAATCCTGGAGCAGCAGGTTAAACACATTACTCACCTTCTCGAACAATTTGTTTGCAGGTTATTGAGTACATAAAGTTTTTGCAAGAAAAAGTCCAAAAGTACGAGTCAATCAATCCAGAAAGGAATCATGAGGATTCCAACTCCATGCCATTGGTATGAAGAGGTTATATGTTCTGATATTTCTTTTATCTTTTAAGCTAATTATCTAATTGGAAGTCCAATGTTTCAATTTGTTTCAGTCATTCGGTGGCACATATCCAAGAGTCGGATTCACTACAATTACCTGATAGTTCACGTCCTCAGCTGGCTGTGTATATACTATATAGACGCAGATAGTTCATTTCCTTAATTATAGAATTTTGCTCAACATAATCTCCTTTCTACTTGATCTTTTGAGAAGTTCATTGGGTTCTTCACGTGCTCTGATCTCACATTGCACATAAGTTTTGTTACCATGGAATTACTGCATAGGCGTTTCAGAGTGATGACAGAATGTACAGTTTAAATTTAGGGTTCAGTAACATCCAAATATGGTGTCCAGTTAGTTTCCTATCAAATATCAGTTCTGAGCTTATATTGTAGAACGGCTAGGCTGGTGTAAGACAACCAGTTTAAAAGGTAGCTGATGTGCTGTCGCAGTTTAGCTCATTGCCTAATGTCAATTCACAGAATCACAGTAATGAGCAATGAAGGTTAAATAGAGAAGACATTTTATCGGTTTATGCCATCTCTATTGATCATCTTAATGCTTGGTCTATTGCAGGGTGGACACGCATAGAACACTCATGGACATTCATCATAGGAAAGGCAAGATACAAATGGTGCAACAGAGATAACGATGCGTGGCAAAGCCACGCATGCAAATTTTCTAGTTATTCGATCGAAATGTCATTGGCAACAGAGCTGTAGCTTAAATACCTTAAACTAAAAGCTAACAGACGGCAGCGCAACTTCATCCTCGATTGAAACTTGCCACTACAGAATTCGCGCATAACCTTTCGACAGGAGTTAGGGCTGCCAGAGAACCGCTTAAGTTAAACTGCTTGCACAATTGGCCTGTGCCGCACAGTATAAGAATATCGACTACTGTAATCACCAATAAAATAATTTATCGTAAAGCATTTCTGTACATCACTAGGAGCAAATGAATACACTGATATAATTTAATCTTCCTAAATCTAAAATGAATATAGAATAATTGTTGCATCACTTTGGTGTCCCTAAGCCGCGGCTGCTTTGCATACCGGGCAGGAATTCTTCTCCTGCAACCACTTCTTGATGCATTCAGCATGGAAGTCGTGACTGCATTTCAGTTTGCCCAGCAAATCCTTGTCTTTGTAGTCCTCCTGCATGAATGAAACATCCGTCAAAATTCAACAAATATTTAAACTGCAAAGGTAAATTATTAAGCATGGAATTAGCGTTCAACAGAAAGAAAATTGAGCATACCAGGCAGATAGCACAATTCCCATCATCTTCATCATTTTGTGATGGATCAGAATTACAACAGACTATTTCTCTCACACAGGCTGAAATTTTATCCTCAGCCAAGCCCGTATTGACATTACCAATAAATTCTCCCAAGGCCAACAGCTCCTGTGGACAGCAAAAAGGAAGCCAATGAAGAAAAATCTCACATTTCTGTGGCAAAAAGCTCAGTAAAGTGCAATCCTTTTTTTTACCTCATAACTCATGTTGTCCACGTCCAGTCTCATGTCCCTGTGAGGGTCAGCTCCTTCTCTTGCTTCATAAAAAACCAATTGGTCCAGCATCAACCGCTTCACATAAAACATATAGGATCAGTTCCAAATTCTATATCAAAACAGACATTATTTCATAAAACCAGAAAAGCAAAGGCCACCTACTTGTACTTCCATCATTGAAGGATAAATAGAGTAGAGCGAGCTCCGAGCCCTTCTGTTCCTTCCATTGTTAGCATGCCCTATGGCTACATGCCTTGCATGTCTAGAAGGTGCAGCACTTCTAGTAGGAAATGGCTGACCAATCTGCAAGGATGTAGAGGAAGCTGCAGAGAAACCAGGTGGACAGCTCCGGACGACCGTCTCATGGGGCACTGCTCTTGAGCTAGAGGACCTCACAGAAGCTGGATGAGAATAGATACTATTAACAGTTCTAGGAGCATAGCCACCGCTACCAGATGTTGCATTACTTGATGAAGCATGGACACTTGGGACTGCAGCAACACTTGAGTTGCTGCTTCCCACAGCAGGATAGTAGGGCCTCTCGTTCAAGGGCCTGCTAGCTATTCCAGGTGGACCTACAAACCATCAAAACACATTAGCTTTAAGGAAATAACACTAGAATTTGCTATCATATATTCACAGAAAGAAAATGTTCTATATATGACATGCACTGTCAAGGGTGCGGCAAGGGTTTGGGGGCTTTCTCAACCTGCATGGAAGGTCTTGTTCTTAATGCAATGCCGTGGAGGCGGTCTTACCCTCGCATGTCAAGTTATATATATATATATATATATATATATAACTTGACATGGACTGTTGAATTCAAAACAAGAACAACTTGCAACCAAACTTAGAAAGTTGCATTCTCTAACACTACTGTTCTACAAAGATTTGATAGTATATAAACTAAGCATGAATACTAACCTGAAGGTGTAGTTCTTGCTGGCACAGAAATAGGAGTCTGGTTCTGTGCCACTAGTGTGCTCAGGGAAGCACTTGCAGTTGATAGAAGTGGTGGCGGGTAAATGCCATTTGCTGTGTGAATTGAAGCTGGTTCTAGGGAAATATTACAATCGCGGCGTGCTCTCACATTCCTCTGAAATCCTTGCTGCTGGAAGAACTGTTGGCCATCCCAAACGCTTTGGCCAATGCTTAATGGCATTTGAGTTAAGGGCCCATTAAGTGAACTAGGATTTGGCAGTGTATAATTAGATACTTGAGCATTTGAAGAGCTTCCAACATAATAACCGCTTGAACTAATCCCATCAGTAGGATGAACAATGGGACTCTTTCGTTTCACTGCAGCCCTTCTGTTCTCCAGATGGGAACTCACTGGAGCAACGCTTTCCTCAGATCTGTGCGGATGACCTAAAGCAGGTTCCGGTAAGTGTCTACTGGAACTTCCAGGACAATGAACAAAGGAAGCATGTGAGGCACCTGAATTCATAACTCTGTAACTTGGGCATTGTGCAGCACGACTTGAGGATGGAACATCATTTGATCTTACATCCATACTCCCGTGATTTGATGGACCAATTCTAAGAGTTGCATCATGTCCATGATGCAAAAGAAGCTTCTGACCTGAGATTAGAATAAAACAATGACTAATCTATCACAATTCTGATAAATGTACAAGTATATACAGTGTACTGAATTAAGTCCGGCTACCTAGATTCATAGCTTCATCATGTTGACCATTCATAGGTTGAATATGATCCAACTCAGGCAGCTGGTGATGGTTGTGGTTATTTCTAGCCATAAAACAAGCAACCCCACTGGGCAACCTTTACCCTGGAAATGGCAGACACAATCACTATCAATAGATCATCATCATATCTGTGGAAGATTCAAATAGAAAAATGCATTTCATCAGACATTTATAAGTTATAACATATCACTAGGATAAATATATATGTTGTGCAAGATACAACGTAAAGTAAAAAAAAATAAGGAAATCATTCCAACTCATTCTACACAGTTTGATTGAACATCATTAACAATAAACACATTTTGAATGGACATGAAACACGAGAACACAATGACACAAATTCAGAATAACCATCTACCCAGAGAACTGAAAAAGTTGCACCCAGAAATATGGAAGAAACACATTTGCAAGAAATTTACTCAATGAAATCCCAAGTATGTAATCCAAGAGGTAACTCACTTAGTTGACAGTTAAAAGTGTTTGTGAATCATACCAAGCCATTCACTTTTCATGATTGCTAATTCAATCAACTGTGTGTTCAATGCAGAATACATGCTGCATTTTACAAATATCCTTATCATTCAAGCTGCTGGAATGGCAGAAATTAGCAAGGATACCTATTGCATTTACAAAAGTCCTTAACATTCAAACTGATGGAATGACAGAAATTGGCAAGGGTACATACTGCATTTTACAAGTGACCGTATCATATGATTAAACTAAGCCATGTGGAACCTAAAAGATATATTCCATGATAATTGCCAATCTAATTTCAGGTACCTCCCAGCCACATATCTACTTTGATTTCGTAAATAAGCTGTAATAAAAGTAGATGGAGTAGAAAAGAATTGCAGTTCTCATTTTCTCATATATCAGGATAAATCAAGGAGTGGTTACCGAATCAAGGGTCTAAAGAAGAAATAACCAGTTCTTCTAGAATGCACACATGGGAATAAAGTGGAAGCTACGAGGAATAGAACCAGGAGCTACCGAGCATGCATCAGAACTAGTGATAATGTTATCGGCCTACAGATTAACAAAACACAACTTGTAAGAGCTACCACAGAATCGTGTAATCCTACTAACGTAGAAGATAAACATTCAGAAATTTTGTGAGCTATGCAGCAGAAAAGGAGCGCCCCCTGAGTGGAACGTAGGAGTCCGTGTTAATATTCAGCAACAGAAGAAAACTTTCGCTGTTCAATTTTAACTCGGTCTACCGCTATGATGGCTGACGGGAAAGGCACATGTACCTTTTATTGTACCGGTTCCACCCGGTCCACAAATCAAAATCAAAATCTCAACCACACAGCACCTATCATGACGATTCCACGGCTCAAACGTTACTCGAAGGGCCAGCAAACCAATCTAGCAGCACTCGTCAACACGGCGCACCGAATCGCCTACCTGTCTCTACCATCCCAAGCGCCAAAATCCAAATCCCCCACAGGGGTCACGACCAAATCTAGCCGTAAAGAACAAACCACCGATCGCGCCGCGCCGCCGGGGAATCTCGCCGGGACCGAGAGCAAAACAGCGGAATCACACGGAACCAGCGCCGAATCGAGGGGCCGTACCTCACGAGTCGACGGATCTGTTCTCCCGGAACCGCCCCGACGCTGTTGTCTCCGGCGAGGGAAAATTTCCGAGGGCGGCGGCGGAAACCAGCTGGTACGTGCACGGCGGCGGAAGCTTCGGAGGCGGGGAGACGCAACCTCGCGGCTGCGTCGCTGTAAACAAACAAGGAGGAAGAAGAAAGTTTCCTGTCCGCGTGGGTAGCGGAGGCCGGTCAGGGAAGACAGGAGAGGCAGCAGTCGGGTATTTATAATAGAACGAAACAGCTCGCGTGAGAGTCGGAGCGGGGCCCCTCCCCCCCCTGTGGGCCTGGCGACCAGATAAAAGCGCCTTTCCGATCCGGCCGGGCCCGCGGGGCAGTGGGACGCGCCGGGGGCGTGGGGAGGGTGGAGTCCAGGGAGGCCAAGCAAGGACACGTGGTGCCGCAGTTTCTCCTACGAGGCGGGTGTTCGCGTGATGAGAGACGGTGAGGGATGGGGTGACGTGAACATGGCTGGTGGGGTGGGGGACGGGTGAGAGAGTCGGGCAGGCAGGCTCGTGAAAATGTTTGTTTGACTCGTGATTTTTTTGTTTCAAAAAATCGACACTATTGCGATTTTTTAAACGCTGACGCATGTCGCGTGGGAGACATTTAGTTTGCCTCCGTTCTCAAAGCTTTCGTGTTGAAGCATGGAGAAAAAAGATTTGTGTAGAGGAGTACGTGTAGGTAGGAGTATGTCTACCAGTAATTTTGAATTTTCGATTCCAAAGCAACAAGGCACGGTTTGTACTATTGATGACAGAGAGAGGCGCAGCAGAGCCGCTTGCAAAGACTGCCATGGCTGTTGACTTCCGTCCGCCACGCCGATAAGTCTCATCGCCGCCGCAGATAAGCTTTCTTTCCCATGCTCGTACACGCTGACACAAGGCGAAGGCCTTTTCCCTGTCCATGGCCCATTGGCCTTTTGTCCCGCTTCTACCGCAAGCCTCTCTGCCGGGACGAGTTGAGGACCGACCGGAGGGGCGCGAGACTTGCTTTTTGAGTCGCGGAATCTACTGCAGGTGGGGCCCATCGCTGAACGGTGATCGCACTGAGTCCGGGTTTGAAATTTCACCCCGTCCGTCCGGCACCGGCCACCGCGCGTCTCGGTGAAAAAAGGTAGCCCGCCTCGCCTGGCTGGCTCGGCACGGGAGCCGTGCGACGCGGATGACGGAAGGCTCCGTGAAGCGAAGCAAAGGCCGGCGGAGGCCTTGCCAAATGGAAAGGCCGAAAGAAAGGTGTGGCTTCGGCAGCGGTGTTACCAAAGCGGCGAGATAACGTGGGACGGATGTGGAAACAAAGGAAAATCGAAACGTGACCAGCCAGAGCAGGATTGGGCGCGCGGCACGTGGCGACCCGCACCGGCACGAGGCAGATGAATCATCGCCCGCGGGCGACGGCAAGCAGCGCGCCGCGGCCAGCGCTCCTCCCCGCGTTGCTATCGCGCGGAGCCAACCAACAAACCCCAACCAGGCAACCAGTCGCGCCACATGAGTGACCGCGCGAGTAGCGGCACGTCGCCAGCAGCCGCTGCCGCGGTGCCAACTCTCTCCCGGGCGCGCGAGCCTGCGCCGCGCGGACTCCGCTCCACGTGCGCTTTTCCGCCCACCCGCCCACCCGTCGGGGCTCAACACGTCGGCCAAGGTGAAGCCCGCGTCGTTGACGGGTCGCCCGGTCGCCTGCTCCCACGGAAGCCGCCGCGCCGAACCCGGATCACCAACCTCATCCACCGATAACCGGCCGGTCCTTATCGTGGTGCTCCGGGGTCCCGGCAGCTGGGGATTGGGCTTGGGCGCTTGCTTGTGCGGTTTGTGGTTGCCGACTCCACGCATCTATAGCGTACCGTGCATCTTTCTCCAATATAAAAGCTACTCCGAGAACACGGATTGTGAGGGGGAAATAAGCTTTGCGATAGGAAGGGGTGAGATAGAGAGGCTCAATTCGTCACTCATCGCCACCGGTGTCCGATTCGCAGTTTGCTTACAGCCCCAGGCGCCGCTTGAAGGTATCGCCAACTTGCACTCAATCATCGGTGCACCGAGTGAGGACACTTGCGCACGTTAGCCAACGCCGTCATCGTAGCCAGAATCTCAAAGAGCCGAGATATGAACATGGCACATTCTGTTCTCCTACAGTATGAGTAGTATAGCTTTTAAGGCTCTTTTGCAACACAGAATTTTCACAAAAATTACACAAAAATTAATTTAATTTTATAGAAAAAATGCAGAAATAAATTTTTTTTCCTTCTATCAAAGACTGACCTTATTCATGCCACATGGTAAGTACAACAATGAGCAGACTGGTCCCTGGGACCCTCGTTTCCCTCCCGCGTACCCGGCGCTGATATATTTGTTTTGTTCCTCTTGCTGGAACCATCAGAAAGCGAGGGTCTTACCTTACAGCCATTACTAATCTTGAGGTCCCGCTCCACGGTCACAGAACTAAAAGCCATGAAGCCATTTTTTCTTCCATCACCCGCTCTAGCGTATCAGACACGTTCGTCTATGTAAACTGTACAACGAGTCGATCGAAGCAAGAAATCCACCTGAAACACGCCCTCAGTTGCTTCTCATGGTTGTTGAAGCCTGCACTTTCGGAAAATTACAATCGCGCTTTTGCTAGTGCAGCAGATTCGAAGCTTACGATCCCGGTGATCTCTCTGCCAGTCATCAGGCTGTTGATGTGATATGTGCCTTCATAGGAGTAAATCGGCTCCAGGTCACAGAATGCCTGTAAATATCATTGGCCCCAAAAATAATTAAACGGTTCAATGCATGGGTTGATGTATAAGGCACTGCAACCAATTCAGTATCAGGTGCGCCTACATTGGCTACTAGAAAATGGGTCAAAATTCCATTTCCTAGACTAGAATGGCCTGGTGTCATTTTCCCTGAGTCATGAAGCTTGCATAGACGCCCGCCGATCAGAAACATGGATTGGACGTTACCAAGCATATGGACTAGTTTTCCTTGGTTCAGCTGAAAAGCTGCTAATGGAGATCCAAATTTTTTTCCTTTCTTTCAAGTACCTATTTTCGTTGCAAAAATGTTGAATTAATCAAATGTACAAATCAAGAACTCCGTACGAGATTATGTGGTGAACCTTATCTATGTCACACATCAAAGACGCCCATCGATATGCCAATAAGTTGACATGCCACCATAACACGTGAAACAGCAAGGAACTCGTAGGATGGTTAAATAAATTTGAATTACTCTAATTTATAACGTACCCGCAATTCACCATAAAAGAAGAAAACCATAAAATGGGATCAACACCTTGTTTATATCCTGAAATGAACATATACCTAGTAAACGATCTTCCTCAGGAGGCACAAAAACTTTATCGAAAACTAAATCACCATTTTGAACCATTCTAAGACCAATCTTGTTTTCAATCTTTGTAGCTTTCAAACCAGGAGCCCCTTTCCTCACGATGAAGCTAGAAGCGACCAAATGGATTGTGAGAAAATAAATGATAATATAATATTAATCAACATAATTGACTTTTTAACATGCAAATGAATTGAATAAAGACAAAACACTAGGTAACAACACCAGGCTTATTACGTCAAAAAAAAAAAAACACCCCCAAGCTTATTCATGCATAGTTTGATGCGCAAGGGAAAGTTTATCAATGGTCAAGAAGATTTTCCCATTTAATTGTTTTGTTTCACCATTCCTGGCTAATACCACAAGCATGTCTGCAAAAGTGCTGTTAGCTATCCAGCGTTTTTGACCATCAATGTGCCGTCCACCCGGTGCGTGTTCCACATTAAGGCAACGCTTTATGCAGCTTGAGAAAAATATTGAAACGAAATGATCCAAAAAATACACTAAATTACAAAATGAATATTCACTTTCTGCAGGTACAGCAGGGGAAGCAATATAAAATAGTCATATGTGCAGCTGACATTGGTGTTAAGTCAGTGCACATGGCACCCCAAGACTCAATTCATATCATCTGATCAGGTTCACATTGTACTACTCCCTCCGTTCCCAATCAGTACTTGTCATCATAGCCTCTTTTAATTATTATTTTTATTTTTCAATACAAATTTATCTATTTTTAATATATTTTATTTTTATTTTTATCTTTGTTTTAACACATTTCACCTTTTTTATCATATTTAATTCTCGTGCAAACATTTAGAATGACTTTTACCGAGGGGTACTAGATTTGTAGAACGGAGGATCCATTGTGAGAATTTATTGTCTAGATTCAGTTCTTCCAGTGAAATTCTTTTTGTCTGTTCCACGTGTGAATATATATAAGTAGGTACATGCCAAAATTAGTTTGAGCTAGAATATTTGACTGGCAGAAACAGAAACTTATAAATCCAAAACGATAAAAAGAAAATCCAAAACGACCCATTCTAATCTCAGACATTTCGAAACAAGCAAAACCGCCACGCTCACAATAGCCATTGCCTCCTAAACCTAGTGCGCGGTCACAAGAACGCTACGGTCTCATCCACCCAATAATTGGACAACATTCTTCCTATAAATTCCTGGCTTCTTCTACGTACCCCATGCAATTGGAGAGTCACCTCAATCAAGCAAAACGAAAAGCAACAGCAGATAAACAAAACACACCTCCCTTTGCAATTGGAGGTGAGCTGCAGGTACCATCCATCCACCGATGGCGAAGGTGCCGGCGCGCGCGGCCGTGGTCCTCCTGGTGGCGCTGGCGCTGCTGCTGGCCGGACCCCAGGAGGCGGACGCCCAGGGGGGCTATGGCTACTCGACGCAGGCGCAGGAGGCGGGCGCCCAGGGCCAGGGGGGCTATGGCTACTCGACGCAGGCGTCCTCGGACTCGGACAACAGGTACAACGGCATCAGCTGCAAGGCCCTCGGCAACTGCGACAAGAACTACGCCGGCCGCCCGATGGGCCAGGCCAACAAGTACAGCCGCGGGTGCAGCGCAATCAACCGGTGCCGCGGCGAATGATCGATCGGCGGTCGACGCGCGACCGCGTCCGTGACTCCGTGGGCGCAGGAAGCCTCCGTGCACGCGTCGCGACTCGCGTGCCAGAAGGCCCAGAACACGTGCGTGCATAAGCCAACCCTCCGTGAGTTTCTGTGCGCGTACCCTTTCGATCTCGCAGTGGTGCGTGATCGATTTGCATGTAAATGTACGCATCCCTAAACATGTATACTGTTTACATGGTTGTTACTCCTAAATTTGCACATTAGTAATGTTACATTGCGCGCACATGATGAAAAAACGGCTTGTAATACGTATAATTGCACTAAAAATTGGTTCAACACAAACGGACACGTTGGTATACACGTGGCGCATCGACACATAAACTTGCCCGTATGGACAAAGAAAAGAAAAATGACCTCACTCCTCTGGTCCTCTCGTATCCTCCTCTCATGCATCCTCCATCAATATGGTGAATTCTATTTGGACTTGATTCATATGTGAATCCTACGTTGATTAAAGGGAATATCCAATAAATATTCACCACGGGAGGATTGTGGATAAGATTACATGGTCCGCATCTTTCAAATTACTAAGCAATACGTGCAACTTTGGATTTGTATTGTATCACCCGTACCAGCCTTCGTCTGCTTTAAATTTGGGCAAATGTTTTACGATAGCAACCACTTTTGCATGCGCAAACTGTTTCTCGGGCAGCCTGTCCACCTGGTTCACTCGCAGGTTCACGTGCGGAGCAACTGAAGCACGAAACGAATTGGGAGACTGAAGAGCCCGTGGGAACCGTCTCTCTGTTCCTGAGCTGCTACATATTAATCCCAGCATAGTTTTACGCAGGCGTCAGCCCTATCCTTGTTCATGGGTCAGAGCTCAGAGACGGACGCCATCTCAATTGTTCATCTGCCAGATCTTTAAACGCTCTGTTCAGCGAAAAGGTAGTAGTGTCTATTAGAGGATAAGTTCGAGCGAACAGTGCGTTCCACTGTCCGAACGCGATACTGTTGTCGTACCAAGGCAGCGAAACTGATGCGTTTCGATGAGAACGTCGATCGCTGAAACTGGACCGTGTGCAAGAGGGATCCAAAGGCCGGCCTCTCGTTGGAATTGTGTGCGAAAATTAATGGAGTGCGGCTGCTGCAGCTAAATGTCAGACAACCCTACAACTGTTGGAGCATAGGAGTACAGTGCATGAGAATTGATGGCTTAATCGTGTCCCGGTCTCGGGAGGATAGGGTGGAGCGTCAGTCAATGCATCGCGAAGACTTCTTTTCCTGGGATCATGCCCTCATCCAGTTCCGTGAGGAATCTTGTGGTCTGCTGTTCTCCACGCTTTCTGATACTAGTATACTTTTGGCAGTTACAATGTCCACAGACTGTTTGTAAAGTTTTTTCAAGTGACTCTAGATCATATAGGGTTAGTTCGTAGTGATAAGTTACTGCACACCATCTAGTAATATTATCTCTGATTCTGTTTGGATCGATGTCTCCACGCAAGAAAATATTCACTGGAATTACCAAACACAATAGGAACAATCTGAACTCATCATCTGAATCTTAAGATCTCCTTTGGAACACGAAAATTTTTTCTTTTTTTTATGTTTTTTCTATAAAATTAAACTAATTTTTATAAAATTTTTATAAAATTTTTACGAAAATTGTGCGTTCCCAAAAAGGCCTAATTCCTTATCAGGACAGAAACATGCTAGGCAGCTACTTCCCTAAACTCTCCATCTAGCAGGCTTTTGCTGCGCATCCCACTCACGGCACACTCATGGACGCCACCTGACGCACTGGCCCCAGGAGCACAAATCCTTCCTGCCACTTCGAAGAAATGTCTCCCAGACTCCCAGTGGGAACACATGAGGAGAAAAAAAGCAGGGTACTCCTACAATGCAGCACGCCAGCACGCCTATCTAATGGATATCTTAAGGTGATCACACCTCGCACACAAGCGTATCGCTCATTCTGGACACGACATGCGATGTCATTCGCTGTTGCACGCGCCACTTATTATTGTAAGCAGCAGCACGAGCAGCTTTCTCCCCTGCTCGGTTGCTTCCTTCACCTGACCTCTTCTTCCTCATCTTTGTATCCTTCTGCACCATTAATTTCTTGCCACTTTCTGTCGCTGGTGATGTTGTTCAAGCTCGGGTACGTAGCCGCTTCGTTATCTGCTTCAGTTTCAACCAGCAAATTCCCCTTTCTTTGCAGTAAGGCGAGTACGATGCTTGGCTGAATGGCTACATGCCAGTATCTGCAAGAAGGGAAAGAGGCAGAGTCTTACAATAATGGCTGTGACCCTTCGGTGTGCAGAGGCCCAGTTCTGCTACGCCGGCAGACCAGTTTGGCGCCTCCGGTCGTGACTGTAGGGCCGCCGGAGATGTCGTCGTCGTCGGGGTCGGGGTCCGGGAAGAGGGCGACGGAGGCGAGGAGGGCTCTGAAGATCCACAGCGAGGCCGAGCGGCGGCGTCGGGAGAGGATCAATGCCCACTTGGCTACGCTGAGGAGGATGATCCCTGATACTAAGCAGGTGCGTGCGATCCTGTTATACTCCTACTCATATTGTTAACTTTTTATCGAACTGTTTGGCAAGGGCACATGCAGACGAATGCAACGCCGTTTCATTGTTCGTGGAGTTTGCAGTTTGGTTGCATTTATTCAGAGCTACATAGGTTTTGATATTGTTAGCTCGATGCAGTTCTGGTTCATAACTTCACGGCACAGACAATCCTAACGTTAAAAAATTTCCGTTAGGGTAGAATTATGCCTATATTCCTAACCATCCTGGATTACGGTATTAAATATCAACAAGTGATCGACTGACGAACTCGTACAAAAACTTTGAAGTGCGGTCTTTAGAACTTTGAGGCCACCTTTAGACCAACATAACATTTGTTACACATTTCCACCCTGCTTTAGAATTTTCTAACAAGAAAAGATACAATGCTACCACTTACAAGCATTTTTTTCTCCTTTTCTGTCCTGCAGATGGACAAGGCCACCTTGTTAGCCAAGGTGGTAGACCAAGTGAAGGCTCTCAAGAGGAAAGCAAGGGAGGCCGCTCGAAGCGTGCCTCTACCACCGGAGTTCGACGAGGTCTCCATCGAGTGCTACACCAGCGATGCCGCCGCCGGCATCGTCGGCACCGACAAGGTCGTGTACATCAAGGCCTCTGTCAGCTGCGACAACCGGCCGGACCTCATCCCGGGGATCATTCAGGCGCTCCGTCGCTTACGGCTGAGGGCGCTGAGAGCCGACATGACTTCCCTTGGAGGCAGGGTGCGACTTGTGTTCACGCTGTGCAAGGAGGATGGCAGCGGTGCAGGTGCGAGTCTCGGGTCTCTGAGGGAGGCTGTGAGGCAGGCGTTAGCCAAGGCTGCCTCCCCCGAAATGGTATGCGGGAGCAGCCCGTTTCAGAGCAAGAGGCGAAGGATCCTAGAGCCACGTTACTCAGTTACTCCCTCGGCTGACGTCGCGGTTGACTTTTAAATTTAATTTTAACTATTTGTGTTATTAAAAAAATTACTCTATGTAAAATTTTAAGTTATGATTTAAATACCTCTAATGATAAATTAAATTATATAAAAATATATAAAATTTATCTTTTAAATAAAACGAATGGTCAAAGTTAAATTTAAAAAGTCAACAGTGACATCAAAACAGTAGAGTACGTTCGTGTAAAAGGTTTTAGCCCCATCAGGGAAGGATGATACTTTCCTTTTTTGCGTCTTTTACTTTGAAATTGAACTGATTTCTTTGAAATTTTTAATAAATTTCTACATTTCAAACAAGGCTTAGTCTCTCGTGATATAGGATCTGAAAAATGTGCAAGAGATGAATGGAGAAGAAATTGCTTAAGTGCTAAATTGCTAATTGTGTTGTGTATTGGGGATGAATCTTTTACTGTGTGTGATTTGAGCTCTGAACTGTGGGTAGTGGATTAAGACTGACATCCCAATTCCCACAGATGTCATGGCTCAAGGTTTACATGGGGGTGCTCTTGTACTACTGTGGATGCACAAGGCAGAAATTGCCCTCGTGCAAAGTCACATGATTGGCTTGACGTTTCAGGGTTTGTGTGAAAAGACGGTGACACCTTTTGAGATTTCATTGGTTACTGACTAGGAGTAGAATATAAACCATCTTTTCTTTAATGTAGATTTTTCCTGTTTCCTGTATAGAATTTGCGGGCGCTAGCGCCCCGGCTTCCTCTAATTATACGCGGCAAAAGTGCTGTATGCAGAAAAAATTCGATCGTTTTCACAGAACCATTCTTCTCTGCAAAGGAGCTTATTACGAAACCGATCATGTCAAACCGTGGGCAGGTGCCCGTAGGTTCAGAAGATTTGGTTTATTCCACGAGGCAGAATTTGATCTTTCTGCGGTTCTTGCTTTCCTCGGTGATATAGTACCAGCTACGGAGAAAGACTATTTTGCTCCTTCAATTGTGCGGACAGGAGCTAGGGAAGAGCTGAGCTCTGCTAAGCAATTTTACATATATTTTTTTTTTCAAAATCAACCTGCCAAACCTCATTTAGGGACTGAGGGAAGACAATTTAGTTACAGGGCGTCACACTGCCAATGGGCCGAGAACAACTCGATTTCAGATTTATTGCGAACAGCACAACTCTACAAGCGTACCAGTTTCTGAAATCATCGCAAAGCAGCCGCCCTAAGGATTTGCAGACATCCCCATTAATGTCAAACAGACGTAGGATCGATTTATGATGCAACTGAAGAGAATCCACGCATTCACTGAGGATTCGGTGGGCGGCTGTTCGCCGCAGAAACTCTTGATCCCCACTCAAGCAGCTCTTTACTGGTATCATCCTTGTGAACAATGACCTCTATGAAGCAGAGGCAGTCCTTCTTAGGTCCCAGAGCTTCCTCCATCGCCTCTTTCAGCTCCTCCTCCGTTCGGACCTGCGAGCATAGAATGTGAAATTTATCATTGGCATTTGTGGCAGACTCCAGAATAGTACGCACTGCAATCGCCAACCTTTGCTGTGTAGCATTTGCCCTCTCCGTTGTGGAATGCTTCCACCACGCCAGTGTAGTTCCAATTCTTGATTACATTGTAAGGACCGTCGTGGATCTCCACCTCAATTGTGTATCCTCCATTGTTTATCAGAAAGATGATGCTCTTGTGGCTCCATCGGATCATTGTCGAGACTTCTTGTGCCGTCACCTGAATTTCAAACAAAATAACAATATTGTTTGCTGCAAACTTTTTGATAGAAACTGAACTTTAAAAAAGGAAAAAAAAAATGTTTCATGCCTGAAAGCTGCCATCTCCAATAAAGGCAAGGACACGCTTATCTTTAGCAGCCTGTGCATATCCAAGTGTTGCACCTACAGACCAGCCTATTGATCCATATTGCATCTGAAATTCATAACTGGTGAAAGAAAAGAATGTTTAGTCACAAACACAATGAACAGAAAACATCTTGAACAATGACGCAAAGTTAAGTGTTAGTAATATTTTAAAAGTAAATCAATTTAATGTTAAATTTATTGTACTGTAAGACAATCAAACAAAAAATTTCAAGTATTAAGTATCAGAACAGCCACTGATATTACCTGCTCTGATCTTATACTATTTAACAGGTAGTAAAAGGATCTTAAGAAAAACTGACAGATAAAGTCACTATAACAAAAGATCCCAATTTTTATTTCAAAGGAGCTTACCCACAGCCTTCAGGTAGCTTCAGCTTTTGACAATTAAACCACGAGTCTCCTGTCTCTGCAATAACAGCTGTGTTGCCAGACAGCATTTGCTGAATATGCTTGAAGAGTATGTTCACCCTCAATGGCTCTCCAGGTTCAGACAAAGGTGGCTCGCCTTGAGGAACAAATATCCTACGATAATTCTCATATGCAGCAGCGTTCTTCTTCAGACGAGCTGCAAGTGCATGCAGGAAGTCCTTCATCAGAACACACCCAAACGCAGGGCCATGCCCAATGACCACCCGATTTGGTTGGACTATGATGGCCTTCTCCTTCTTTAGGAGTAGTGAGTATCCAACTGAGCTGTAGTCGTTAAATATGGGACCAGCAAATAGATAGGCATCAGCAGACTCAACGATTTCAGCACAGAAAGGAGTGCTCACAGCACCCCAATATGTACCAATAAACCTAGGATGGTGCTCAGGAACAAGCCCCTTCGCAGAAGGCATTACAGCCACAGGGTAACCGCAGGCATCAGCCAGCTCTGCAAAGGTTTTGCATGCTTTGGCCACCCTCATCTTTGGTCCACCAACAAGCACCGGTTTGACTGATTTGTTCAAGAATGCAGCAGCAGCTTCGACTGCTGCCTCCAAATTTTTCTGGTTCGAAAGTCTGCAAAATGAAACAATTATCCATGTGAGCAATACCGAACTGATTGTTGCTTAGTCTTAAACATATATAAGAGTCTGCTAAACTCCCAACACACCTCGGAGAGAGGAAGAAAGGCACAGGATGACGACTAAAGGTGGGATGCGGGATTGAAGGGAGGTTGCAGCTGACGCTGATGTAAACAGGCTTGCTCTCCTTCAGTGCAGTAGAGATGGCAGTGTCAATCTGTTCATGTGCATCTTCCAAGTTGTTCACCACTGCCTGTGATTTAATCAAAAAAGGATAGCACATTCATCAGCAAAATCTTATAGCTCCGGGCGTAGAATATTATACTAAAAGTAAAGACTTTACGTTATAAATGGTTAAAAGCTGCCATGGCTTCAATGTATAGTACCTATTTTAACTCGCAAGTTTCCAGGCCACAAATAGTTAGCAGCCTAAAACTAACAATTCATCAAACAAACGTTTTACTAGATGTGCCCTTTGAGCACAAATATGTCATGGCCAACCAAGATGATGATTAAATTTTTTAACATTTACAGCAGGAAGTCACCTAAACGCTCGTATTTATGCCGGATACCATCTTAGCACCAAAAGATGTTAAATCCAGTAGGTGTAAGAAGTAACAACTGCTACACACTCTCTGAGAAAGCCAAGTTGGAGTTCAGTAATCAGAACCGGACCAGAAGCGCGCCAGGTCATATCCACTCCGAGAATTTTACTAATTATTAAAAGGAATCAGTGATAAACTCTATTGCCACCTGACATCAACACATTTAAAAAATTTTACTTCAAAACACAACTCTGACATCACCAGTTAATCAAGTACTCTATCAAACATTTTGAAGCTATCAATCTCCAAGAGTCATCAGTATCAATATCAGAAAACGATGATTGTGTTAAATATCCTAAAGAAATGAATGGAAAGTAGAAATCATCAGCGGACCCCTACTACAAGTCAATCTCCAACAGAATTACTAATACGAAATCGGGACAAAAAACGATAAAGAAGCACAACAGTACAACTGTGGCAGTGTACCTGATAACAGGTGACGTTCTGGAAGCACCTTAGCTCCTGCGTGAAATCGGGCAACCCGATGGTGTGGTGCAGTATCCTGTTACTCCCGTAGTCGTTGCTGTTAGGCCCCCCCACGACGCACACGACGGGGAGGTTCTCGCTGAACGCCCCCGCGACGGCGTTGATGGCGCTGAGCCCGCCCACGGTGAAGGTGACGGCGCACGCGCCCACCCCGCCGCCGCGCGCGCGCGCGTAACCGTCGGCGGCGTACGCCGCGTTGAGCTCGTTGCAGCAGCCGACGAGCCGCACCCCCGTGGCTCCCTGCTCCGCCTCCAGCTCGTCCAGCAGCGTCAGGTTGAAGTCCCCCGGCACGCTGAACACGTCGCGCGCGCCC
>BCLH01000036.1:81565-125600 GCA_001602315.1 Zoysia pacifica | reverse complement strand
GGAGGCGTCCGGGGAAGCAGAAGCGTTCGAGGCCGACTGCACCGAGCCCATCGCCGTTTCCATGGCGCGCGGCCGGCGGCGGCGAGGAGCAGTGGGCAGTTGGGCGCTGGGCAGGGGAGGAGGAGAGGAGAAGGTTCGAGTTGGCGAGAGAGGGGAGTTGGCTGCTTGGCGCACTGGCGCGGGAAGGAACGGGCGGCGGAGTGTCGGGGTGGCCAGTGGACGGCCGTCATAAAAGGTCGCGCGGCTGGGCTCGACGTGTCAACACGGCTCGCGAACCGGGCCGCGCTCGGCGCCGATGACAAGCGGGCCGTGGACTTCGGCGCGCTGGCGGCTAAACAAGGGGCCCGGCGCTCGGGCGGCGCAATCCGGGTGCGCCTCGTCTCGTCGCGGCGGCGCGCCGGTAACACGAATAGGAGCACACGCGTTGGATGGATGCGTCATGCGTGTGGGGTTGTGAAAGCGATTAACAAATGTGCACCGTTTAGTCCGACTAATCGAGCACTAGACCCTTCTGTTCTAGACTTTGTTCGAGTCAGCACTCAGCTGGACGCAGGCATCGTCACGTGTGTGGGCGACTGAAACGGGCAGGGCCCGTGGGTTCCTTCGTTCCGCCGGCTTCGGCTGGGTGTTTTTGATACTTTGGCGCCCCTTGGTTTGTTGGCCGAGAAGGATCCTTCTAGTCTAGAACTGATGCTCGTTCAGCTGTCAACGTCCTCCTACTAAATTTTGCTGAATTGCGCATCATCGAGGACCCGTCGTGACACCGCTAGCAAAGCTGCGTCGAGAGAACAAACATGACCTTTCTTGTATAATCGGACAGAACGGACGTGTCCCGGCCATCGCCGTGCGTCGTCGTGGAGAAAGCCGTCACGAGCGACCTCTCGACTCACGTTCTAAAACATCAGCTCAACGGAAAGCAGAGGTTTCCTTCTTGCATATTCTAGTGACGGAACATCTACAAACATGAACTTTGCTTCTACAGATCTACCAGGTCGCACGGTCCGTGGGCCGGTCGATCAAAATTTAGAGCCCAGCCCATCGGCTTTTTCGTGGGGTGCGCGGTATGAGGCCCAGTGGCTAACGTTGGGCCATAATTAAACCCATGAACCTGTTGCTTTTTTGCCTTGGATAGAACTGAACAAATCCCACGGTGGAGATTGCAGAGTTCACTAGTCTTCTTTGGCTGGGGAACAGGAACCCGGCCGGCCGGCACCTCCTCAACAAAACTAAAACATTTTGCTAGCTTCATGCCATAACTTACAAGCTTCTGGTTCATACTTGGTCATTATTGGTCCAAGGTATTCAACACAGTACTCACCTGGGCGTTTCGATCGATCGCCTTACATGGCTACAGTAGCAAAGTTCTGTCTTTCATTACATCTCTATTGATAAATGATTAAATAAACTTACTACACTAATATATACTCTTTTATTTTTAAATTGATGTCGCCGTTAACTTTTACCATCAACTTTGACCATTCGTCTTATTCAAAAAAATTGCTCGAATATGTAAAATTTTAAGTTGTGATTCAAATAACTCTAATTATAAATCAAATTCTATAAAAAAATATGAAATTTATTAAATTTTTTTTAATAAGATGAATAGTTAAAGTTGAATTCAAAATTAACAACTACATCAATTAAAAAACAAAACAAAGGGAGTAGACATTTTCCTACTGCAATGTCTTGATCTATATAAAATAAGATAAATTACAAACCGCAAAAATACTAGTTACAGACTTGTGCTCTACAACATAAAAAGAAACTGAATATATCGGTGATCTTTAGAATGGTTTAATTCCAAAACTCAGGACAATTGCAACTGCGAGTCCGACACCAAATCCAAGTCCCGTGAAAAGGAACAAAAGGACATCAACTGATTTCTCATTTGGACGATGGGGCGCCATATTTTGCGTTACGGCGCTGCACGCTTTGGACACCTGAAGTCCGCAAGGGCCGTTGTTGTCCAGAAACGAGCGATTTGAGAATGTCAAGAACTGAGGTGACTCGGGGATTCTTCCCACCAGCTCGTTGTAGGACAGGTTCAACACTGACAGGAAGTTCATCGATGCCAACTGTTCTGGAATCTCTCCTGAAAGATGATTTGAGGTGAGGTCCAGCATCTCAAGCTGACGCAGAGCACTGATTCGAGATGGAATTTGAACCCACTGAGCAGAACAAGGTCACCGATGGATGTTGGAATTGCACCTTGTAATGCGTTATCTGAAACATCTATAATCGCAAGGTTCCTCCATATCATAGGGATATCATACCCTTTGAATGTAATTGTAGTGGTAAATTGGTACGAGTGGCCATCCAAATGGTGTTGTTTTTCCATGACCAGTATTCCATCAGTATCTTCCACAATCATGGATTTCATGCTCTTGAACCATTCATCTGACAATGCGCCAGAGAAATTGTTTGAGGAGACATCTAATATACGAAGTTTCGTGAACTCACAATTGTTTTCATCTCCTACAATAGAAGGCCCGATGTTTCCCGTGAACTTATTGGATTGCAGTACGAGGACTTGAAGTTTTGGAAGCGTACTCATCCAACATGGAAAGGTATCATTGATGCGATTATTTCCGATGTCAAACACCTCCAGTTCTCTGCATGCAAATAGTGACATTGGTATGTGTCCCTCGATAAGGTTGTCACTGAAATCTAATGCCTGGAAACCACAGTCTTGCTTCACATTACGTGGTAAAACTCCACGTAATCTGTTACTCTTCAAGTTTAGTACAATCAAGTAATTCATATCCTCCATTAAACATGATGGGATGGATCCACTCAAATTGTTGTAAGAGAGGTCAAGGAGTACCAATCTCGTTGCTTCACAAATCGATGGTGGAATATTTCCTGGAGAGGTTGTTTCCAGATGCCTTGAAATAAGATAAACTGCTCGATGTGGAAGCAAAATTTAGTGGCATAGATGAGAATCTGTTATTTGAGCAATCCAGTAGCTGGATGTCTGGTCCTGGCATAGGTATTAGGTATTAGCCCTTCGAATTTGTTGAAGCTGAGATCAACGATAGATGTATAACGTGGAAGAACAAGGTCCTGAACACTATTAAATTGGTTGTGTGACAAGTTCATGACGCGCATGTAGTTCCAGTTCTTCCATGCCCATTGAGGTATAGCACCGCGGATGCGATTCACTGAAAGGTCAAGAAATTGAACCCTATGTATGTGTTCCAAGGCATTAGGGAACTCTGATATGTTACATGATGCTAGACGCAAAGTGACCATATTTTTTGTAAGAACCCGTGAAGAATTATCCTCACCATCTACCACAGAGAATTTGTTGTTTGAAAGAATGAGCTGAGTTTGACACTGCCTATGAGATTGTTCGAATGAATATCTAGGACTTCCAACTGAGTTAGATTGAACAGATGTGGAGGTATTTGACCAGAAAAATTGCATGCGTACAATTGTAATCTAGTTAGATTCCTGAGATTACCAATGGAGGAGGGCAGTTGTCCAGATAAACCACAGTTGGTGAACCGGAGGGTGGACAAGGAGGTTAAATTTGCGATCCAAGATGGTATTTCTCCTATTAGGCCTGTCCCGGATACCTCTAGCATTCGTAAGGCTGCGAGCTCGCCGATGAATGATGGAAGCTCTTGGGAAGAGTCAACGACCGCGAGACCCAGCTTGTTCAAGGATTTGAGACTGCGTATGGAACCGGGAATAGGACCAGAGAAGTCAGTATTGCTGACAACTAATTCAGTCAGACCACGCGGCAAGAAATCTGGCAGGGAACCAAAGACATCGAAATTGTAGCTGATATCAACGGCTGTTAAATTTTTGTTTTGGGAAGATCTTCTTCGGAAACCATCCGTCAAGGAGATTATAGGTAAGTCTAAGTACCCTCAACGAAGTTAGATGAGCAAACGACTCTGATATTTGGCCATACGCTTCATTGTATTGCAGGTTTATCTCACGCAAGGAGTGAATGCTGGACAGAGATCCACAAAGGGGACCGCGGATGCTAGTTCGTGGCAAGCTAAGAACCTGAAGTTGAGAAGTGGCATTAGCAAAGGCGTCGCACCACTTCGCTCCATTGCCGGACAGATCCACTTGGCATGTTAACCATGACACCTGAGGAAGCTTATGTTGATGCTGATTTGGAGCGCATGTTAACCATGACACCTGAGGAAGCTGCAGCAGCTGCTGCTCGTGCCGTTGCAGAGGCAGAGGCTATCATGGCTGAAGCTGAAGCAGCTGCTAGAGAAGCAAAAGCGGCAGAAGCAGACGCGCAGGCTGCACAGGCCTCTGCGGAAGCAGCACGTTTGGCATTGAAGAATCGAAAATTGGTAATGGATATAGCCCTTGAATCACTATGTACCATCTTATCCTCCTTTTTTTTTTATTGCATATAGAAAAGGTTTCATAGTCTGATCTCAATATTGGTTACTTACTGTTCACTGAGAAAAAAATCCAAAAAACAGCAAAATCTTTAATACATCTATTGGCTGTATTAAGTGAAGATTATGTTTTCAATGCATTTGTGCCGAGGTATATATAAAACATCAGTCTAGCTTGCTTCTTTTGTTCTTCACTTAACAGTACATACCATTCAAGAACAATGAGTTCTTGAGTTAGGCAAAAGTCTGTTTTGAACGTTGCATGCTAATATCCCTTTTCTACTGTGTAACCAATCGATATCTTGGCATACCGTTGAGCATATCATTGTTCAAAGTTTATAATTTAAGGTTAAAAGTATGCCCTGAAGAGTGTTAAGAGAGAGTAAACAATCAATGTTGGTTGTATAACAAACAGAAAGGTAAACCTTAACGGCATCGAGGTAACATTATTATCTTACAACAGTAGTCCAGTAAGAATCTTGGAAGCTATTTTTTATTTTTGTTTAGAATGCAAGTGCATGTCTGTGACTGAAAGATGTGGCTTGCTGCTCTAATAGATTCTGACTTCTTTGTGTTCATGTGCAGATGACCCAAGCGAGACGCTAGCCAGTCAGAGCTGCTTCGTTCGAGCGTCAACGCAGATGCCGGCGTCCTATATTGTCATATGTGTGTACTGCTGTTGTTCAGTTGCATATGGCAATATGTGTACCGTTAAAATTGTAGAACTATGTTTGTATCAGATTTTATGTTACCGGATTCATCACAAATATGCCAACCTTGTATTCCGTCTGCACCTTCTTGTTTTGGGGAATTTAATGGTGTTCTAACACTTTGTCGGTGCCAAGTTTTCAAATGACCATTTGCATGAGTGTCATGTCTCTAGGCTTGAAAACGGTCGAAGAAAATGAACTAAAAATACAGAGGCTAAATTGAATTAGAATCAAATCAATTATTTATTTATTTTTAAACTAAAGTTTAATAAAGATTTTGTGAAAAGATCTGCAGACAGAACTTTTTTATCACCTCTATCGTGTCGCTGCTGCATGGCTGCACCTCTTTTGAGTTCTCATCAAACGGGCTGTCAAGCTGCACGAAGAAAAACATCCGAGTCCTGTAAATGCTCTCCGTCCAAGACGACCGGTGAACCTGTCGACCTGGTCGCGTAATTCTTTTCAAGGATGGTTTCCGCCACTGATCTTAGAACAGACGAATCTTGTCACCGTTGATATTAGTCATGATAAACGGCATGGAGGTGTCATTATTATCTTACAATAGTAATCCAGTAAGAATCTTGGAAGATATAGAAAGAAGTCAGAATGGAAGATCTACAGTGGTCTATCATAGCCGATAATGCCAGAGTCTGCCATATTATCTAATAACTATTAGATCAGAATAGATCAAGATAGTCAGTATGAAAGATATAGTTAGAAGTGTATGGGCATCCATTAAATTTCTACGCAGTGTTAGACTAATATTTGGTCATAGATGTTAGGCATGGGCAAGGGCGGTCATATAGTTGTTGCTATTCAAATGCGTGGTACCAAATTATTAGAAATTGGAGTACATGCAAAATGGTTTTATTCGAAATATATTGTACATAAACCACTCTATGTCCAGCAACAGGTTTATTACTTCATTCACCTGGAATATCACGGTCACTGCCTCAGCCCTCACCAAATCACCTCAAGCAGCAAATTAACTTCAGCCCTGACGAAACAGCTGCAACGCCTTCAAGGCCGTCATCCCATCCGGCACTTCAACAAACAGCAGGATCCCCACCGTGGCGGCGGCGGCCTCCACCGTGTTCACTCCCATGGCTCTGAACGGCGTGAACCGCCCCGGAGGCCGCGCGTCAGCCCTGAGCAGCGCGGCGGACAGGTCCTCCCACCCGTTGACCTGCGCCTTCATCTGCGCCGTGATGGTGCCCCTCTTCATGGCCGCCTTCGGGTGCATCAGCCCGGCGACGAGCCCGGACACGGTGGCGAACCTCGTGGCCTCGTGCACCATCAGCAGCAGCACCGGCAGCGCGTCCCTGGCCCGCTGCTGCGCCGCGCCGGAGGCGAGGTCCGCCCTGACCCGCGCGGCGAGCGCGTTCACGGCCTCCGCCATCTGCTGCGGGCCGAGCGCGACGCCGGCCAGCCGGTCCGTGTCGCCGAGCAGGTCGCGGTACGCGCCGCCGAAGCCCAGGTAGGTGGCGCCCGGGATGACGCCGCGGGTGAGCTCCCACCACGTGCCGTCGCGGCTCCGGAACCCCTCCAGGTAGAGGTTGTCGGCGCGCGTGGCGAGCGTGAGCGCGCCGGCCTGCGGCGTCTGCAGCACGACGTGGAACCAGCGCCGCGGCGGGATGCCCGGTTCGACCGGCGGGAGGACGGGGCGGTTGTGGGAGAAGTGCCTCGGGTTGGCCAGCCTGCGGCGGAGGCCGGCGATGAAGTCGCCATAGTTGTCGCCGCTGTTGACGTCGAGGTCGAACGTCACGGTGAACAGAGGATTCGTTGCCATGGCTCGATGATGGACGAGAATACGACGAGATGATCCGAAGAGAATATAACCAAGTGGATGGGGCTCTATCTATTTTATAAAAAAATCAATTTTTATTTTAACCTTCAAATTTTGAACCCTCGTTTTATTTATTTAAAAAAAAATATAATTTATTTTATTGTGAATTGTTTTATCAGTAAAAATATAATAAATATAACTTATTTATTTTTATATTTGAAAAAAAATTAAATAAAACGAGTGATTAAATATGATTTTTAAAAAATTAAAAAATAATATTTTTATGGAACGAAAGAAGTATAATGTATGCTTTGGTGCTTGAACTTTGCTTCCCGCAGCATCTGTTGACTGTTCAATTACGCACGGTGAATGGTCAACTAGAAACAGTGTTATTCCGGCAGGTCGACCCAGTCACCCACCCAGACGCATCAAGAGAAGAAAAGTGGAAGGAGTCGTTGGTTCCGCGGTCACCATCACCTCAGCGGAGGGAACCCATGAAGACCCACAGGAACTGGTCACCATCTCTCCAATAGTTCTCTAAAAAAAATCACTTAAATAATATTTTTTGAAGTCGGTCAAAAAAAAAATTAAAATCTAATTTAGTTAACTTCTCCAGCTATAAGAGGCTCTTCTTAGTATAGTTTAAATTTGAACCTAATAAATAATTAGTCTCACTGTTAATTGAATGAAAGATGAGATTGAAGACCCCAAAAATTATGAATTTTAGGGATCTTAAAAAATAAAAAAGTGTTTAAAGGAGTTGATAGACGAGATTTATCATATTTTTTTCTTATAATTTGATTTAGAGGAGTTAATAGGGAGTTTTTTGAGATGCTCTTAGGATGTAAATCTTCTATTTTCTAGATCAGTAAATGGATTCAATTTTTTTAAAATGAATTAACTCTCACTAATTATATTATTAGTGAGAAAAAATAAATTTTAAAATAAACTATTTGACTCATCTAATTATATTATTAGTGAGATAAAATTAATTCTAAAATAACTAAAAATTTGACACATAAATACTTATTAGGTACCTATTTTCATCCCTGACTTCTACTCCTAGTAGTCAATGCAAAGCTCTTGACGTTTTTAGGGAACATGGAGAGGGAAGTAATACAAATCAAAATCAAAATTTCTCCAGCTCCAGCTGTTCGTCCGGATAATTTTCAACGCGTCACTTTGGACGTGTTTGTTGCAGTTTTCTACGGCTACGACTGTCGTCTTCTTGTCTACAGTAAATTGACATGTATTTGCTGTACAGCCGCAATGGTTGAAATCATAGAGGAACATGCTCTGTTGTTCGGATGAACTCGTTGGTCTCGTTGAATCGTCGCCATCACTCCATGACCGTCTACACCATCCAAAATCCTTCAAAAGTGTTCAACCAATAATGCCGCTTCAGTCAGCTAGCTAGACGAGTCATCACCGTTGCAACTTGAGCACTGTTTTGTTTGAGTTAAAGCTTTTAAACTTTTAAAAAATTTAATTGATGATTAGTTGAAAAGCTGACTGTTAGAGTTGTGAACTTTTACAATATGAATTTAAATTGTGTGCACATCAAAAGTCAAAAAATCAGCTAAAAAATTGACTTTTTAACATTTCAAAGCCAGCTTTTTAGAATACTGGTTGTTTTTGTTTTTACCGGTTTAACTTTTCAACTAAAAATGACAGACTGAAAATCTGAAACATAAAAGGCCTTAATTGAGCATCGCACACGAGTCTCCGTTGACGGCCTTGGCTTGCAGCTGGTATACCCACTGTCCAACTCGTATACAGCGGGCCCGAACAGTCAACACGGGTATACAGCGGGCCCGAACAGTCAACATGGGTCTTTTACTGCTGTGATTATCAGTATGTAAGGATCTCAGCCATGTCCAGTGGAAACCAGGGTTATTGTTACCATTAGAGCTGGATTTCACAAAAACGGGTTGAAAACCGTTACAAATTTAAAAATCAAGTTTTGAAATGAAAGAATGCTTGATTTAAGTTTTCAATTTTGAATTTTGAAACTAAATCGGTTTGATTGATTTTTAGATTTTTTGAGCTTTATTCCTAATTTTTAATTTTTTTGCTTTTAAACAAAAAATCTATCGTCAATAAAATCGGACGGACCGGTTTCATAGACAACCATAAAAATCGGATCAGTTTAAACGGTTTGGTAACCTTGGTGGAACCAACTTGCAAGCTGAGATAGTTTTGGGTCAAACCAAATAGTTTTTTTAAGTTGTACTGTGCTCTCTCCGTTTTTTAATTGATGTCACCGTTATCTTTTAAATTTAATTTTGACTATTCGTTTTATTTAAAAAAATAATAAATTTTATATATTTTGATATAATTTAAATTATCATTACAGTTATTTGAATCACAACTTAAAATTTTACACATTCAAGCAAATTTTTTTAATAAAACGAATAATCAAAAATGATTATAAAAGTCAACGGTGACATCAATTTAAAAATGAAGAGAGTACAGGCGAACAAAGGTAGAATTCCCGTGGCAGAAGTTTCCAACGAAGACCATGTGCAAAATTCCAAGCAAGATGTAGAAAATCAAGTGCTCGTGCCATGACTTCCACACATAGATCAAACATCAACGGGCCCATTACAATTATGAACAAATTGACATGAACGGTGCAGAGCAACCAAAGATGAGACGAGCTACACTACCCTGTCCATGGTTTTTTTCCTTATAAAAACGATGGCAATGGTCACTAGAAAAACCGCAACTCAATAGCAAGATGGCAGCTGCTGAGAGACGCCTCCACATCCGCAGATGCTGCTGCAGACAAGCTTAACCACACTGCCCCTTGCCTCCCAGATCAAGCTTCTTCACTGCTCCAGCTAAAACGTTCCTTCATAAGCCCAGATAGGCTGTCATCATGGTTAGCTGGAACAGACTGCTGCCACTGCGACATGGCTTTGGGAAGACTCATTTCGCTAGATCTCGGTGGATTCGACCTCATAAGCCGTCGTATCCACCCTGCTCTCTTCAACCTTACCTCTCTCAGGAATCTCAACCTTGCTTTCAATGACTTTGGCAACGCCCACCTGCCAGCAAAAGGGTTTGAGCGTGGCATTGGAGAGGTTGAGGTGGATGACTCAACCTCTCCAATGCCAATTTGATAGGTCAGATCCCAATTGGAGTCGCTCGCCTCAAGAACATTATCACCCTAGATTTTTCTGATAACAATGGACTGGATCTTCAGAATCCAAGTTTTGAAACATTCATGGCAAATATGAGCAATCTAAGGGAGCTCTATCTTGATATGGTAGATTTATCTAGCGCTGGATCAAATTGGTCCACTCTTTTAGCAGACTTTGTTCCTCAACTACAGATTCTTAGCTTGTTTGCAAGTGATATATCAGGTCCTATTCATCGTTCCTTTTCTAGGCTTCGATCGCTATCAGTGATTAACTTCAGAGACAACTGGGGACTCACGGGCTAAGTTCCTGAATACTTGTCTTGAGTTTTCTTCCTTGAGTATTCTTGATATATCAGGAAATTACTTCGAAGGGCAATTTCCAACAAAAAACTTCCAGATAAAAAAGTTTGAAGACACTTGTTTTGTCTGAAAACCCCCAGCTTTCTGTGAGATTAACATCTTTTCCGGATGAAAATAATTTGGTAACACTGGATATAACAGGGACTAATATCTCTTATGACATGTCGCTCTCCTTTGCCAATCTCAAGTCTCTGAAGTCTTTGAGCCTTACAACGATGGGCATCCCCGAGGAACCCCGCGCTTCAATAACTAAGCTTCCGTCATTAGTTGCACTAGAGCTTTGGGGATCAGACTTCGAGAAGCCGGTATTATCTTGGGTTAGCAATCTGAAGCAACTGAGGAACCTGAAGCTAGTTTATTATGACTTCTCTCGATCAGTGCCCTATTGGATTGGCAACCTGAAAAGGCTGGAAGGTTTGGAGATATCGGGTTGCAATTCCACGGTGCAAATACCACATCAGATCGGAAATCTTGGAAATTTGAAAATGCTGGAGCTTACAGGTTGCGACTTCTATGGGCAGAGAATACTGTCCGGATCATGCACCTCAGGTACTTAACGACCTGTACTCGTACGCGTAAGACTCTGAGGAGAGGAGTTAGGGGTCGGACGACGACGCACGAGCGCGTGGTTCAACCTCCGAGGCGACGATCTACGAAAGAAATCTTAGCCGCGTTAAGACACACGGAGACGTCGACCTCTGAGAACCGACCCTCAAAGACTGACCTCTAGAGAGTAGGTACGGCGTTATAACATATTTACTCCAGTGGCCAACCGCCAACCGCCCTGACGGGACGAGACGGCTTTCACCACGACGACACTTCAGCTGAAGCCGCGAAACCAGACGAGCCACGGCAGTCAACGGACAAAACCCGGTGGCACTGTGGCTGACACAACAGTGCCGGACATACGCTACAGTGCTCGACGCTGCGTGCGACGCGACGGACCACAACCGCGCATGGGCGTAACAAACGATGGCGATGACAGTGGAAGACCTACCTGTCAACGAGACAACCGAATCGCGTAGGCCCACTACCTTGTAACCTCGGACCGTCCTATATAAAAAGAGACTCGAGGAGCGATAGAAAAAGACACACACGAATAGACAAGAACAACAAACACAGAAAAAGCTCAGAGCTCTTGCGCGTATCTGTTCATGCGCGAGCAACCCCACTTGCACTCATGACTTAGACATCAGATACTCTCCCGAAGAGAAAATCTGACCCATTATACTCTTATCATCGAGATAATCCACTCTCTGAACGTAGAATATTACACCGTTCGAAGTAGTCCGAACCAAATAAAAACTCTCTTAAATCTTTTGTAGACTAAGTCATATCGAATATAAAAGTACACCACCCCTACGATCGTATTTTCGTACTGTACCGATAGTTAGAACACCGACAAATACCAACATGGTTACAAAGTTGACATCTTTGAGGGTCCTAGGTTGCAACTTCTCGGGGCCAATACCCTCAACAATTGGAAATTTGATGCAACTTGAAGCGATTCAGATCATATTTAATAAACTCAACGGTGAGACTATAGTCTACTCCTTCACTTCTCAAATTGATGTGGTCATTCACTATAAACATCAACTTTAATTATTCATCTTATTAAAAAGTGATAAATTTCAAATATTTTATTATAATTTAATTTATCATCAAAGTTGTTGAAATTATAACTTATAATTTTTTAAATTTGAATTAATTTTTTAAATAAGATAAATAGTTAAAATTGATGTTTGTAATCAACAACGATATCAATTTGAGAGTATATCACAATTTATCTTTCTAGATATTCCCTGTAGCTTTTAATTGATAATATTAAGACAACTTTCTTTTTGGGACTATCATTTAATAAGGTAGATGTTACATGCACATGATCTGGGAATCCTCTTTTTACTTCCATGTGTAGTTTGAAAATAAAAACACCATGGATATGAGTACACCCATTCGTCACTTCAAATATGTATACAGGCACATTCTTATTAGATACTCCAAGCGGTCAACATGTAAAGATTGCGCTGAACTAAAAGTTTTTACATTTGAACTATTTATGCACCAAAACTGGAAGAAATAATTTGTGTATAGACAATTTGGTTACAAATATGTATTAAACAATATTAAATATTTTTAGTTATAGCTGATAATTCATTTCGAAGTTATTCAAAATAAAATATCTCCCTTAAGAAATAAATCTGAGCCTTCATGGCGAAACCATAAATTTTAGTGAGGTTTGTCCGATCCTTTTCCTTCTTCCAGTTGCTTTATCCTGCTATGTTATTAATTGGTTCTTGCTTAAATTGTTATCGTTATTGAGGGCCTTGAGGCCAACCAAACAAAATACATTCGGCTCAAACCTTCTGCATACTGTTTTGCATTTCCTTTATGTTTATGTTTCCATAGTTCAACTAAACACCATAAATGAAGCGTGAGCCACTCTGACCCTTCTTCTTTGCAGGAAAAATCCCGAAGTCTTTGTTCGCTCTTCCAGCCCTGCAATATCTTGACCTTGGTGAGCAGTTTTCTGGTTCTATTCCAGACATTCCTGCTCCCTTGTCCTCACCATTCATACATATCGAGTTACATGATAGGAGTAATCAGTTAACAGGCCCAATACCAAAATCATTTTTCCAGCTCAAATATTCAATATCTCAATCTCGAGTCAAATAAATTGGCAGGCACAGTAGAACTTAGCTCAATCTGGAGGTTGAAAACTCTCACTTTGCTTAGCCTGTCAAATAATACGATATCACTCATAGAAGACAATGATACCACATTGTTATCTCCCCTGAGCATCAATTACTTATACCTTGAATCATGCAACCTTACAAAACTTCCAGCTGCATTCAGATATCTTGATGCTATTTTAGAGATCAACCTTTCGAATAATCAAATCACTGGGGCCATACCGAGTTGGATATGGGAGAATTGGAAAGACCACATTTATAGTGTAGATCTCTCTAACAACATGTTTACTACTTTAGAGAAGTCTCCTTCCCTTATTCATATGACACATTTAAATTTTCTTGATGTCAGTTGCAACACACTTCAAGGAAATGTACCAATACCAGTAACTAGAAACAATTGCACTGAATTATTCAAACAATAGCTTCTCTTCCATTTTAACTAATTTTGGCAGGTACCTTAGAAATGCCATCTATATTAACTTGTCAAACAATAAATTAAGTGGCCACATATAGCTTTCAATTTGTCATATAAATCAACCAGAGATACTGGATTTATCTTTCAACAACTTTAATGGACCGGTCCCATCGTGTCTTTTAGAAAAGGGAAATCTAAGAGTATTAAAGCTAAGAGAGAATAAATTGCAGGGAGCGCTGCCTCAAAGCATTAGAGAAGGGTGCAAGCTTCAGACAGTAGATTTGAATGGAAATCAAATTGAAGGCACACTACCTAGATCATTGTTAAACTGCCAAGATTTAGAGCTCCTTGATGTTGGTAACAACCAGATTATCGGTTCTTTTCCATCTTGGATGGACACTCTTCCCAATCTCCGAGTCTTAGTCTTAAGATCTAACCAATTCAATGGCACAATAAATGATCCTCATGATGGCTACAATACCAAACAATTCTCAAGTTTGCAAATACTTGATTTGGCTTCCAACTATTTCTCTGGTGACTTGAATTCAGAATGGTTTGAAAAGTTGAAATCGATGACAGTAAACAATAATAGTGATGAGGGACAAATATTAAAGCATTACACAAAAATACGTGGCATATGGACCTATGAGGACACTGTCACTATCACATACAAGTATTCTGTTTTTGCCTTAAACGAAATCCTAACTGCTTTCAAAATAATTGATTTCTCAAATAATTCATTTGACAGTCCCATTCCGGAGTCAATTGGCAGGCTTGTTTCACTGCATGGACTTAACATGTCACACAATAACTTAATGGGACCAATTCCACCACAGCTTGGTGGCTTGACCAAGCTAGAATCAATGGATCTCTCATGGAACCATCTCTCTGGGGAGATACCTCAGGAGTTTAGAATCTTTCATACAACAACTTGAAGGGAATAATACCTCAGGGAAACCAGTTTTTATCATTTCCAAGCAGGTCGTTTGAAGGCAATGCAGGCCTCTGTGGAAGCCTATCTAAACAATGTGACACTCAAGATTCAAATAGTTCAGATGCATCTACTGATCCAGAAACCAACAGTTTATGGCAGGATAGGCTTGATGCCATCCTCTTGTTCACCTTTGTCGGCATGGGATTTGGAACTGGCTTCACATTGGCAATCATGTTCCAATTTTTTCACCGCATAGTTGGATGGGCTTGCAAGCGTCGTTGAATCTATATGTTGTCTACTTATGCCACATATTTCTTGTACAATTTTCTTGGGGATAGACCCTGTATGTTTGCATTGTAGTTCTTGTAATAAACTCTGGTGATAAGGTCGCAGTATCCAACTTTCTTCTGTTCAAAAAGTAAGTTGTTTTGAACAGTGTTTTTCAAACATTAAAAATATAAATTATAAATAAGTTTTAACTTACTAAGTTTAGAAATTTGAGAATCATACGATTAGATTTGTCTTATAAAATACTTTTATAAAAGTATACATATCTCACTTTTATAATAAAATTATTATAGAAAATAGGTACCAAAATTATATTTTAAAGATCATATAGTTTTCCAACACGACTTTCTTTTTGAACCAGAGAGAGTATCTGATTTGTCTAAGCTGAATCATATGTGAACGTCACAACCATCTAAATGCGATGTCCTCCTAAATCTTAATGCAGAACAAAATTCCACAAAATGACAGTAGGCTACAGGTTAATGCATTTCCGAACCTGAAATATCCTGGGCTGTGCTCGCGGCTCGCCTTCCTGTGCGGCTGAGGGCTCCGGGAGGAGCCGGGAGATGGCGAAGCTGATCCTCAAGCCATTGTCATGCCTGGGCCTGGCTCCAATAGCCTTACGGTAACGCTAATGAAAACCGTAATCGGCCGCCAAACTTCAAGTTTGGGGAGATCTGTGGAAGAAGCCAGACGAGCACGCCTGAATCGCAGGCGATTAGAGAGGCGGTTGGGCTGGTTGGCGTGGGGATTTCGCTAGTTCGAGAGGACGCGCGGCTGCATCCTTGCGATGGAACAGAGGAACTGTGACTGACCGGTGGCCCAGGTCAGTGCAAGGTTTGCAAAACCACTCAAACGGTTTCGCGAAAACGGATCTAAGATTTAGACGGTTCACCGATTTTTTTTTTTTAAAAAATAAAAATTTGATAGAATTTAAAATAAACAATAAAAAAATTATGTGAAAAATACAACAATATTGTGTAATCTTTTTTGAAAATTGAAGATTCATATGCTGAAGTTAAAATGGAAAAAAAAAGTTTTCTTTATCTCATCCCGTAAGTCCAGAACACCCCCCCCACCCCTTCTCGCCCGTGAAACCTTTCTCGTCTTTGTCCGTGAGCTCTCTCAGTGAAGCCGTCGATCTGGTCCCATCCACCATCGCGCCGCTGTAAACCAACTTTCGAGAGCGGCTAGACGATCAGCATAACTGGTAACTGAAACTTTAGTTCATCGGTAGCTGTTTGTGTAAACTCGTTAAGAACCGAGGTCATATATAATGTGTCTGTCTAGCTTTATAAGATATTCTATAAACAACTAAAAATATTTATATTATGAAACAGAAGAAATAGTTGATTAAGAAAATACTATAAACATGCATGCTTGCAGGTATCCAATTATTGATGACCGAAAATTAAGACTAGATAACATTTTAAAAAGAAAAAAGTATTGATTATAGTGTTACAGATCTGACTTTTTCGAATCCGTACTCAACGAAACGGTTCTAAAGATCGTGCTACCAGTGTTCTTTGGTGAAAAGACCACGCATAAACGGACCAAGATCCATTAAAAATGTTGAATTCATTTTTATTTACTGGGCCAAATAGAATAAAGGTAATGGGCATTAAGGATGGAATAAGCAATTCTCAATCTAACGGGCTTTTCTTTGGAAAAGTAAAACTGGGCCTAATATAAGCTCCAATCAATCAGCCCCATTTCCACGTCTGGCGACCAAATCCATCTAGAGAGCCCCGATGAAAAGCCCACCTGTGTCCACTGTTAGTTACTGCCCTGAGCCCTGATCCACACGCCGTGCTGGCCGCACCCGCATCACGAACACAGCACACTTTTCCGCCTGTCCTTTCGAACGCTTCCGAAACCCTAGACGTGCCATGTCGGGGTCCTACGGATCCGACGACTACCGCGGCGGCGGCGGAGGTGGTGGCTACGGCGGCCGAGGTCGCGTCTGGACGCCGTGACGTCTTTCTGCGTCTGTTTCTCTGGATCTGGTTCTGAGCGAGTGGTTCGTGCTTATGCAGGTGGCGGCGGCGGCGGAGGGTACGGTGGCGGTGGAGGCGGGCGTGGGCGAGGCGGTGGTGGCGGCGGAGGAGGAGGGTATGGAGGTGGTGGAGGGTATGGCGACGGCGGGAGAGGTGGAGGCGGTGGATTCGGTGGCGGGCGAGGTGGAGGTGGCCGCGGTGGTGGCGGTCGCGGTGGTGGACGCGAGGGCGACTGGGTTTGCCCTGACGCGAGGTTCGTTTCCGAGTGCTTGTTCAAGTTTGTCGGTACCTGCTCGTCTTGATTAATCCAGTCATGGTGTTTGGTGCTGTCCTGGAGTTTTGCTGCGTAGGCTTGTCTTTCACTCAGGACTTTGTTTGAAGTGTTTTTGTTTTTCTTGTGAACAATTTAGGATGTTGTATCAGGATTTGATTCTGATAGGGTGTGCAGTCGCTAGTTTCCTATTCCTGTGGTTGATTTGCACCTTCGTGTAGGTGGATTGGTCTGTATAGATGTTCACTGTTGTTTGATTCGTATGGATAGGTGAAACTTTCATAACACAATACTCCCTCCGTTCTAAACTTGTTGTCGCTGGTTAGTTCAAATTTAAACTAACCAGCACCAGCAGCAACAGTTTTGGAGCGGAGGGAGTGTATGATTTGGAGCTTAGGCTGCTTGTAATTATTTTTTACGAAAAAAAAATCTGAGGCCCATCCCACTCATAAATTCTCATGGCTTTGTAAGGGCCTCTTTGGTAGAGCTCCCAGCTCTTGATTCTCTGGATTCACTCTTGATTCTTCTGTCAAGTGATTCTGTGACTGAAAATGATTCTCTTTGATTCTTTAGGATAAACTCTAGAATCAGGACTGAAAATCACTTCACAGAATCAGGAGAAGCTACTTTTTTCAGTTCTCAGCCTTTTAGTTCATTTCAGAGAATCACTTCACAGAATCAGACAAGAATCTCCTAAAAAACAGCCTTTGGTAGAGCTCCTCTGGTTCTGCCTGAGAATCAGGAGCTGAGAGCTCTGCCAAAAGGGCCCTAAATATATTTGAGGTTCGGATGCAATTTGTGACATGTTATAAGCAAGTGTGTGAATGAAGGTTGAAGGATTTAGGATATTTTGATGGCTGCTATAGTATTTTTATATGTTCTTTTCGTTATGTATATAGCTTTATTTTCCTTTGAAGAAAACTTGAAGTATTCTGATATAACTGGTTCCTCGTATATCTGTTTACTTAAAAGATCTATAAATTTTCTCATCCAGCTGTGGCAATGTGAACTTTGCGAGGAGGACTGAATGCAACAAGTGTGGCACACCTTGCCCAAGTGGAGGTGGAGGTGGTGGCAGCGGGGGGTATAATAATAGGTCTGGTGGAGGGGGTGGAGGCTACAAACGTGGCAGTGAAAATTATGGTTCTGGAGGAGGTGGTGGCTTCAATAGAGATGGGGCAGATTATAATTCTGGTGGCCGTGGTGGTGGTGGAGGATACAATAGAAGTGGTGGTAGTGATCGTGGTTTTGATGACCACCGTGGTGGCAGAGGTGGATATGGGGGACGTGACCAGGAGAACAACCAAAAGGGAGGAGATGGTGGTTATGGACAGGCTCCTCCACATGGGCCTCCATCCTATGGTGGGCCTCCTGGTGATTACGGAGGTAACAATGCCTATGGTTCAGATTCTGCTGTGCCTCCTCCTAATACCTATGGAGGTGGTCCAGGCTCATACCCGCCAAGTTATGGTGCCCCACCTCCAAACCCATATGGTAGTGGTGCCCCAGGGGGGCAAGGTAATTTACCACCTACCTATGATGGTGGGTATGGGGGCCGCTCCATGCCTGGGGGTGGAGCTTCTGGTGGCGGCCATACTGGTGAGCCAGCTCCCAAGGTTAAGCAGTGCGATGCAAATTGTGATGACACATGTGATAATGCAAGGATTTACATCTCAAACTTGCCTCCTGATGTCACTGTCGAGGAATTACAGGAGCTATTTGGAGGAATTGGCATGGTACAATTTGCGTTCTTGTTATATTTGAATGTATTATCTTTTTATTAGTAAGTAAATATTTTTTTAAGGAATCAATTTGTAGAATGGTGTATGGTAGACAAATATGCCCTGTACACAAATTTGATCTTTCCCAATGTGGTTGTCGTTCACTTGCCGGTACTATCTATGATGAATGTTGATGAATTAGTATTTGCAGGCTATTATAAGATATAATACATGTTGATCTACTATGCTTGTTAGTATCCTATCATTCATTTTTGTGGCCAGCATTCCCTGTATGCATTAATGAGTTTGTGGGCCTCAATAATTTTTAATGCTATACTAGGTGCTCATTAGATATCCCATGTTATTTTGTGATTATATGCAAATATTATTTTGACGATATTGTTTGATGTTTATGTGCAAATAGTTGATCAGTCAGATTTGTATGTGTACAATGGTATTCAGTGGCTGATGAATGCAATATATCTTCCCTTCTCTTTACAAATATAATTCAATTTGTTTTACATTATTCTAATTCCTTGAAATTAACATAATTTTTATGTTGCACTTGTTTTTAGTTTTTTTACAATGGTTGTCATTTTATCATACCAATTTCTTTTCTTCCTTTTTTTTTTCCATTCATATTTCTTTATGTATTGTATTAGACTAGGCTTATGAATGCGTACATTGTTTGTTTAAAAGGTTGGGAGGATCAAGCAAAAACGTGGCTATAAAGATCAGTGGCCCTGGAACATAAAAATCTATACTGATGAGTCTGGAAAAGCCAAAGGTGATGCATGCCTTGCTTATGAAGACCCATCTGCTGCTCATTCCGCTGGTGGATTCTATAATGGTAGGTTTGCCTGTTTTCATTTTTGTACTTGTCTAGTGCAGTTTGTAATGCTTATATTCTGTGCATGTTTCAGATTATGACATGAGAGGCTACAAAATCAGTGTTGTTATGGCTGAGAAATCAGCTCCAAGAGCACCCTCTTATGGACATGGGTAAGTAATTATGATCTATTTATATCTGCTACTGGCTGTGTATCCCATCAAATTACGTAATTGTGTTATTTAAGGTTAAATAGCACTGTGTATTCTTGCTATACATCTCATTAGTGACCAGTGAATGTTTTTTTGTATTCCTGTTGCTAAAGCGTTATATGTTTCTAAGTAGGATATGACTTGCACTGTTTACTCTTTCAGTTCGGTCTAGATTCTCTTAAGTAATTCATTTGGAAAAGTTTTGGTTCACTGATGTTAGAAAATAGGGATTGTACACAGTGCATCAGAGATGTAAGTATAAAATATCTATTTCTTTTCACACTTCAGTACTTGTGGCAAAACAATTTTTTGTTGCCTTAAGTGATTCTACTGTTAAAAGTTTAATTTGTTCAAGGGACAAGATAGAACAAGCTTTGTTGCAGCAATGCAGAATGTTTCTACTGCATTACATTTTTTGGGACAAAAAATGGGATATTGGCTATGCAGTTTTTCCTTTTTTTTTTTTGTTAGCAGTGTTTTTCTCTTTTTGTATGTATACAAAATTATATTTGATGTTGATATGATGTTTGTATTAAAACATTTGCACTATTTATGTGTGGTTTGCAGTGGTGGTCGTGGTGGTGGCTATGGTGGTGGACGCAGGGATAATTACAGAGATGGTGGCCATGGACCTAATAGAAACCAGGGTGGTGGTTCGCGTTCACGACCATACTGAATACAATATTGTTACTAAATTGTCCTCTATGAGACAACCCTTTGTATTCCTGTTCTAAGGATTTGTATTCCCATACACAGCACATAAGGTAGGTTGTCTGCTTTTCTTGAACTTATGTTACATTGTCATACACCAGTCTTGGTCGGATGTTTGTTTGCCCAAAATGATTGATCATATTATGTGTTTTGCATAGACGCAGCAGGATGTAAGCTCCCAATGCTGGTAGGTTTGAGATGTTATTTCAGGTGAGTGCCGAACTGTTATGATTCTGTTATGTTATGTTTTGTTTCGTTGGCGATTGCTATCCTATGTGTGCTAATCTAATATGACATTCCACATGGTATCTCGGCCGGTGAATCACTGAGCTTTGGACGGAGAACAGGCAGGACGTTTTTTGTTATATGATAGGTTTATTAGATTCCGTATGTCAGATGCATCAGTGAACCTGCATGGATCGATCGACGTCCATGGCTATTTGCATGGATTTAGAATTGACATTAGCTGTAGCATGTTTGTTCCCGTAAGATTTAGTCTAGAAATAACTTGTCGCGTGATTCGCACCTTGTGATTTGCATCGATAAGCTGCGGCATGTGCTATAACTGTTTGGTTGTACACCGGACGTTGAAAAATATTTCTTACTGAGTTATTTGGAACTTGGATTTGTGATGCTGTTTTTGCGGCGTCCTTGTCCCCTCGCATAACACTTTTTACTGTTTATTCATATAAATAAGTATTCTTTTTGGTTTTAAAATATTAACACAGTTAACTTTTAATATTAACTGCAATCAAGTAAATGTTCTCTCTATAATGAGATTTCAGTCCATATTTGATGAGAACTGTAACAGTGATCGTAGTTTTAAGTTAAAACAAGTTTAGGACGGTGTTTTCCAATTCTGAAACTTATAGGATGGTGAGATGTTTACATTGGTCTCGCATCCGTTGCATTTCCTATCGCATATTCCTGATTGATGTTAACTATGTCAGTGCAGCTGCTTATTGAGGTCACAAACATGACCATTTTCAAAAAAAGTTAGAGCGGATGCTGTTCACCTTGTTCCTTCGGGGAAGCCCCTTGTCCCAAATCGCGAACAGACCGATCTAACCGTCGCGTAAAATTTACAAAACCGCTTTTGATAGTGCAGAAAACCGTTTTTACTACAATATCTAAATTTGATTTTTAATTGAAAACTGATCGTTCAATAAAATTGTATTAAATTGATAAAGATTTTCAAAAAATCAACTGGTTTTCACCAGCTTGATGAACCATTGTATCGTTTGGACGGGGAGTAGCAGGTTCAGAATTCAGGTACCGTAGCATCTACTACGATGAAATAAAGGAGCTGTTACAGTACTTACTTGAGTCAGTACTGTAGCAAATATTATTTTAAATGTATAATATAACAAATTCACTGTTCATTGGATACTATTTACGATCTCTATAGCAATAAATTTGAATCATTCATTTTAGATACAATAGTTAAAACCTATCTTAATTTACCGCACTATAGCTCCGCTCGATTTTTACCCCTAATTCAGGGTACACCGTTCCGTGGGTAACCCAGTGGCCCTTGCGGTAAATATGGCTCAATTCCGATGGGCATTATAACAAGCGGAGAACAAACCGATTGCTTCAAGATTCGCGCAAGCACGATCAGCGCGCATCCATCCACCCAAAACAAATCCAAAGCCACGCCACCCCGGGACCGAAGGCGGAATTCCTGGACCGACGCGGCGGCTCCGATCAACGCCGGCGTCCTCCCCTCCCCCAGCGTCTCGCCGCCGCAGCCGAGGTCACCTCCCCGGGGAGCCATGTCGCGGTCCATGAGCATGAGGTCACGCCGCGACCTGCCTCCTCCCGAGAAGGTGAGGGATCCCTCTTCTCCGTTTCCCGCTCCCATCTGTTACCTGCCCCACCCCCGCGCCCGCGGTGAGCTCGTACGTTGTTTTACGCGTCAACATTAGCGGTGAGCCGGTGACCGAGCGAGGGAGCTCCTTTCCGGTGTGTGCGCGATGGGCGAGTTTGGATCTCGGGTGGCGACATGGGCGCTGCAAGAGTAGCTCAGGCGTGGCGAATTTGTTAGAACTAGGGTTCAAGCGCCGATTTACGTTCAATTCCTCTATTACAAGGTTACTCGGGCAATCGGTTAAAATTTTGACATTGATGCTGAGGGCTCGGTCGAACTTTTATGTATGTAGAAGGAATCGTGTAAAGGCAAGGAGAAATCTCAGATAAAAATCTTACATTTTTTCATTGATAAATCGTAGACCTTACAACCAGAAATCGGTGTCTGACAAAGCACAAATTTTACCTTTGAAGTGTATTCCGTCGTGGTGTTTTTATTGTCTACAGAAAGTTGTCATTATCCTTCAATATGAAACGAAGTTTTGGAAAGCAAGAGCTGTGATGGTGCTAAGGGCGGAAATATTCATAGAGTTATTACCTCACAGCCTGTTATTTCGTGACAAGATAGCACGTTAGCAAATTGCACCTTGTCGTATCTTCTCTGAAGTATTTCTATGCTTTTGTTGCATACTTGCATTAAGCTATTAGGCGATGTCCTTGTGCTTCCCTCGCACGGGAGCGTGCGCATCAATTACTGATTTTTTTTATGGTAAAATATTTGTTTCAGACTATTGAAAAACTGGAGAATATGGTCAATGGAGGAAATTACTATGAAGCCCAGCAAATGTACAAGTCAACCAGTGCTAGGTACTATTTATATGATCTAATTGTCTTATGCTTCAGTCCATTTTAAAGTCCATTGTTACATGATGGCGATCAACTGTCCAGGTATAACATATAAAATTTAACAAGAATCAGTAATCAATAATGTGGGTTTCAAGGATCAAAGTCCATCAGAGTAATCTCATTCAAAAATAACCGGAGGAAAGAGTGCGGCTTGTTGGATGAAAGTATAATAGTAGCCATCTTACTAGCTTTGTCAAATTTCCTAATTCCTATAGGTATATTGCTGCTCAGAAGTATTCCGAAGCCTTGGACATCCTTCAGTCAGGTGCTTTGGTGCAATTGAAGCATGCACAGGTTAATTTCTTATCCAACGATGTACCAGTCCTAGTTTAAATATATAGTCAGTAGATAATTCAATACTAGCTCCAATTAGTTTTGTCCTTTTGCTAGTAACTCTGTCCTAACGTCAAGGACAAAAAAACTTGAGGGAGAATATGTTTGCCTGCCCTATTCTTCTGGCTTGTTGGGTCTCATCTCGGGCCTACCCCAACTTGCTTGGGAGAAAAGGCATTGATGTTCTTTGGGTTGAAGAGATCTTAATGTATTTGCATGTTTACTAAGAATTTCAGGTAACTTGTGGCGCCGAACTTGCTGTCATGTTTGTGGACACCCTCATCAAGGGAAGGCTTCCTTATAATGAAGAAATGTTTGGTCAGTCCTTTTTCTTTTAATTCAGCACGCTACATAATTCCTTTATTCATGTAAATTAACATGCCCTTAAGTTTATCGCTTGCTTTAAAATTTACTATTCTAATTTAAAGTTGCAAATCGTACGGTACTTGGCTGCATAATATATGTTTTGTTAGCAGGCTCCTAGTAAGTCAATGTGCAAAAAAGAAACTCTTACATTCCCTTTATGGTTCAAAAATCAACTGAATAAAATATTTTCCCTTCATAATATTATGACATGTAGTTTCCCATAACCTTTTTGTTGATATTGATTAGCACAAATTTGTGCTAACTAATGTCAAGAAAAATACAGAAGTAGTAATAGTCTGGCTATTGGATATCATTTTTTGTTACTAAAACTGTCCATGACGATGATGTGCAATAATTTTGGTCAATGGGCATCGCATTTTGTGATTGTAACTGTACTGTATGACTATGAGATGCAAATAATTTTCGTAATGGGTATCACATTTTGTGATTGTAACTATATTGCATAATTTTAGATCGTATCAGAAGGATGTATGAGGCTTTCCCCAGGATATCTGCTCCCCATTTCCTTGGGGATGACTTTGACGATGATGGGCACAAATTATCAGAAGCTATTTCTGCTGCAAAAGTGCGCGCAGAGAGTTGTTCATCATTTCTAAAAGCTGCTATCAGGTAAGGCTACACCGCTACACTAATTTTTCTAATTCTAGTGAATCATGCATATTTGCATTGGAACACCAAATCTTTCCAATAACTTGTCCTAAGTGGGTATGTTTAGACATTGCATTGGTAAAAGCCTTGGATAATTGAACCTAAGGCTGTTAACTCCATTCCATGAATGTTATTGACCAAGCAGAGAAGATCAATGAGTCTATCGAGGTTGTAGTCATAGGAAAATCCATAAAGTCATTTTCATTCTCTCCATCTCTTGTTAAAATTAAATGGTTTGATTTATGAAGTCAAAAGATAACAGACATTTTTTTTCCGTAAATAGTTGCTTGCATTAGTGCTCTTTGGCCCATGGTAATTATTACTTTTGGCAGATATAAGTTGAGTTGTTTGAAATGAATTCTGGCTTGTGCTAATATGTTTTGTAATTTTTTTTTAAAGCAGCAATACACAGACTAGTTGCATTGTTAGTTAGTATTCTTGCACTTAATGGGTGTTGTGATGATTCTCCTTTTCTATCTTCATATGCTACTAATGATGTATTGTCTATCTATTAAGGTGGTCTGCTGAATTTGGGTCATCAAAAAGTGGATCTCCAGAGCTGCATGTTATGTTAGCTGAATACATATATTCTGAATCTCCAGAAACGGTAACTAGCTGTGGCTTATTGGCAGACAACGATGTGGATACCTTTGAGCCTCATTTTTATCACTCACTAGTACTGTTGCAATTTTACTGCTTTCATTGTTGTGCTACTCCAGTTTGATGTCTGCACCTTGATTGCAGGACATGACTAAAGTCTCAAGTCATTTTGTGCGTGGAAATGATCCTAAAAAGTTTGCTTCTATGCTAGTGAACTTTATGGGCAAGGTAATTATTTCATTCTTAACATCAAGTGTTGCATATTATGATTCTTAAGTGCTTCTTTTCTGTTGCATTTTGTAGTGCTACCCAGGAGAAGACGATACTGCAATTGCACGTGGGGTCCTAATGTAAGATATGGTTTCTGTTCTAATTACCATGAATTTCCTGATGGGTCATTATTGAATGTATAATGTATCATACTGTGAAGTAAACTAAATTGTTTCAATAATGGGATGCTATAAGTTAAAATTTCTCTTTCCGGCTGTTCCTTTTCTGTCTTTTTTTTAGGGCACCACCGTGCCTCTGTATCTCTACTACGAACTGGAGAAAGAGTAAACTAGTGTTATTGGGACGCAAAGTACTCAGTTTCCTGACATTGTACTCTTTCTTTAAGGTACTTGTCTCAGGGGAATCTGAGAGATGCAAATTTACTAATGGATGAGTTGAAAGCACAACTAAAATCTGCTGACTTGGAGTTTCCAAAAACGGATTTGATTCAATTCATCAAATATCTTCTACCAACGTAAGTTTGTTCTCTTTTCCCCTGTATCGGTGATCATTGCTACTCTGTTCTATGTTTCAGTGACCTTTTATTTTGTGGTTTTCTTCTGACATTCACATTCAAATTATTGTGGTGTGGATGTTGTAGTTATGCATGAATGGTTCTCTGTTTTCAACTAGAAATATGTTACTAATATTTATTTTTATCAATAGAAATATTAAATCAGAGCTTTGAGGTTGACGAAAGCTTCTGTTGTTTATGTCTACTAGTCCCGATACTCGTGCTAGCGCTACGGTATTAGGAAAAAATATTAACTTAAGAAAATACTCTCTCCGTCTACAAATCACCAGCATATTTCTTATTAGCATCTCCAAGAATTTATTTTAAAGGAACTAGAGGGGTGCGCCCCTACAGAATGTATTGAAGATTAGCAAAAGGTTCAACAAACAGGCAAAACAAAAAGGAAAAAACAACGGAAAAAAACTAAGTTGATCCTATCCTTTAGCTTCTCCCGGAGCTTCTCTTTTGCTCTGTGGGTGAGCAGAAACAACTCTTTTGAAAAGAGGAGACGGCAGCTTTCAATGGATGGGAAATACCTAAACTATTTAGGCGCCATCTCTCCTGGAGATGCTTTACGTTCCCAAACCAATAAGACGTGGGCATTTAAGAGCTCCAAGCAATAATGTGCTAACTGAAATTTGTTTTGTTTTTCAACAATTTTTTTAGATCTCATATATTTGTTCTGGGTAGTTATGTTTTGTTAAGTAATAATAGTATGTGTGGGCCCAAGATCTGAGAGATACGGAAGAGTTCATCTGTTAGATTTGTAAAAGGGGTCTGTGGAGAGATTTCATCCGTCAGATTTGTAAGGGATAATTCTGGGTGCATTTTTCGTGTGCACGTAGTCTAACCCATCTTTGTTGGGGACATTTTATCGTGTGTACTTAGAAAAGAAAAATTGTGCTTTTTAAAGAGTAGAGATTTGATTCTGTTGACTAATCTAGATGTTCTTTTCACTTATTCATGTCTTTCTTGATGCATTTATGTGGAACAATTAATAGCAGTTTAACGGTTTTACTCATTCCTGGAATCCTAGTACATTTAGGAAATGTTTGCAGCAAGAATCTTGCATGGCTTCCTTATGAGCTAGTACAACAACAACAACAACAAAGCCTTTAGTCCCAAGCATAGGGTATGCTAGAGATGAAACCCTGAGAGACGACTAAAAAGGAGCAACAACCAGCAATTAAGGTTCAGGCACGTGAATTGCTAGCCTCCACAAACTCTTATCCAAAGCTAACTCCTTGACGATATTTCAATCCTTCAGATCTCTCTTCACAGACTCTTCTCACGTCAAGTTTGGTCTACCTCTACCTCTCTTCACACTGTTTGGCCAACTTACCATCTCGCTACGAACCGGTGCTTCTTGTGGTCTTCGTTGAATATGTCCAAACCACCTCAAACGATGTTGCACAAGTTTCTCATTAATTGGTGCCACTCTGCCACTCCTAATCTCTCTCGTATCTCTCCCGTATGTCATCGTTTCGGACACGATCTCTCGTCGAGTGGCCACACATCCATCTCAACATACGCATTTCGGCTACGTGAAGCTGTTGGACATGTCGTCTTTTCGTAGACCAACACTCTGCTCCATAAAGCATGGCAGGACGAATTGCAGTCCTATATAATTTACCTTTGAGTTTTTGAGGCACCCTACTATCATATAGAACTCCAGAAGCTTGACGCCACTTCAACCATCCGGCTTTAATTTTATGACTTACATCCTCATCAATATCTCTATTTTTTTTGCAACATTGAACCTAAATAACGGAAAGTGTCTTTTTTGGTACCACCTGGCCATCAAGTCTAACATCTTCCTCCTCGACTGCAGTAGCACTGAAATCACACCTTATATACTCTGTTTTAGACCTATTAAGTCTAAAACCTTTTGACTTCAAAGCATGTCTTCATGATTCTAACTTTTGATTCACCCTATCGTGCTCTTATCCACTAGCACCACATCATCCGCAAAGAGCATACATCAAAAAATGTCCCCATGTAAGTCTCGTGTGATCTCATCGATCACCAAAGTAAAAAGATAAAGGCTCAGAGCCGACCTCTGGTGCAGTCCTTTATTAATTGAAAACTCATCGGTGTCTCTATCATTTGTTCGGACACTTATTACCACATCCTTGTACATATCTTTAATGAGGTTAATGTACTTTGTTGAGACTTTGTGCCTTTTCAATGTCCACCATATAACGTTTCTAAGCATTTTATCATAAGCCTTCTCTAGGTCAATAAATACCATATGCAGATCTTTTTTCTGTTCTCTGTATCTCTTCATCAGTTGCCTTATTAAGAAAATTGACTCCATAGTGGATCTCTCGGGTATGAAACAAAATTGGTTTTGGGTGACTCGTTGATCCCTACAGACGGTGCTCAATAACCCTCTCCCATAGCTTCATTGTGTGGCTCATTAACTTGATCCCACGATAATTAGTACAACTTTGCACATCTCCTTTGTTCTTAAAGATCGGTACTAAAGTACTCCGTCTCCACTCGTCAGGTATCTTGTTTGATCGGAAGATGAGATTGAACAACTTGGTGAGCCAAATTATTGCTACATCCTTAAAACATCTCCACACTTTAATAAGAATCCCATCCGGACCTAACGCTTTACCTCTTTTTATCTTTTTCAAGGCCTCCTTTAACTCAGATTCTTGAATACTTCTCATAAAGTGCCTATTTAAGTCATCGGAAGAGATATCCAACTCAATGGATGAGCTCCCATTATCTTCGTTCAAGAGTTTAGCGAAATACTCCCTTCATGTAGCTTTGATCTCTTTATCATTTACTAACAGACGCTCTGCTTCATCCTTAATGTATTTAACTTGGGTGAGGTCCCTAGTTTTTCTCTTTTGGCTTTTAGCTATCTTATAGATGTATTTTTTCCCTTCTTTCATGTTTAGTCGATGGTACGAAGCATCAAACATCCGACCTCTTGCCTCACTCACCGCTCGCTTTGCGGTCTTTTTTGCTATTTTATATTGCTCTATGTTGACCACGCTCCTATCAAAGTGTACTCGTTTAAAGCACTCTTTCTTCTCTTTGATAGCCTTCTGGATACTCTCGTTCCACCACCATGTGTCTTTGGCTTCACATCTGGCTCCTCTAGTCACATCAAACTCCTCTGAGGCTATTTTTCTAATGCATGCGGCCATTTTCAACCACATAATATTTGTATCATCTTCTGCCTGCCAAAGGGCTTCTTTGATAACCCTTTCCTTGAAAGTATGTGCTGCATCTTTCTTAAGCTTTCACCACTTTGTCATTTTCACCTTGATTTGCTTTCTCCGTAGAGAGCGCAATTAAAAGCGAAAGTCTGCAACCACAAGCCTATGCTGAGGTACAACACATTCTCCTGGTATCACCTTACAGTCTAAGCAAGCATGTCTGTCATCCCTTCTTGCTAAGATAAAATTAATCTGGTTACAGTGAGAACCACTCTGAAAGGTTACTAAATGAGAGGCTCTTTTTCTAAAACAGGAATTCGCAGCAAACAAATTGTAGGCCAAGGCAAAGTTTAAAACCCCCTCCCCTTCTTGATTCCTACTCCCGTAGCTGAAACCACCATGCACCCTCTCAAAGCCTACGCTAGAAGAGCCAATGTGCCTATTTAAGTCTCCTCCTATAAAGAGCTTCTCAGCGATAGGCACACTGCTGACCATCGCATCCAAATCCTCCCAGAATTGCTTCTTTGACACTCATACAGATCTATTTGAGGGGCATAAGCACTAATTATGTTAAGAACTAAATCTACAATAACCAACTTCACTAGAATAATCCTATCTCCGTGCCTCTTAATGTCCACCATGCCATCTTTAAACCTCTTGTCGATCGCAATGCCTGCCCCGTTTTTTGCTATCAATGTCCCCGTGTATCAAAGCTTGAAACCGGTATCTTCCACCTCCTTTGCCTTTTGACCCTTCCATTTCGTCTCCTGAACACAAAGAATATTCACACGTCGCCTAATCATAGCATCGCTCGACTAGCTTCCTTAACCCTCGCATCCGCCGAGACAAATGCGAAGATCCTTACTCATTTTCCACTACACCCGGGCGACGGCGTAGCGCGCCACTAAGGATGCGACGACTCGATCTTTGCACACTTGACACCGCATCCAGATCACGATACGGCGCACCACTAAGGATGTGATGACCCAGCTTTTGCTTATTTTCCACCATACTCGTGTTCCGGCATAGCGCGTCGCTAAAAGGGTTACACCCCAACGAAATTCTTTGGGGTTTTATTTCCATGGGAATGGCTATGATAGTTGTTGGCTCGCCACGTCTAACACAACCTACTAAATTATCCGAGCTTGATACCGGCTATGTCGTGGCAACATAGGTGAAACCTTCACCTATGTTAGGAAGCATAGGCGGAGTACCCTCCTTCTTTATCCGGGTTTGAGACTGGCTATGTTAAACATAAAGCTATGTTAAACTTAGGCGGAGTTAAGCTCAAAATGTTGCTTTTAGAATCCTATAATAGGGTGTTCAGAATCGTATTTGATTGCACAAATCATAAATAGCTGATGTAATTTTACTGTCTCATGTACTTCAGTGGTGTATTATCCCATATTTACAGATTTGTTAGAGATAATCTTAATATAATGTTCCAGAATTTTTTTCTTGAAATCGTGTTTATTAGAGATAGTCTTAATAGAATATATGTGCATATATTTCACGATCATTACCCAAGGTCAGGTTTTATTTTATGCATAGTAACTTTATGCATAGTAACTTATTTTTTTTCTGGTGCTTGTTGGATTTTGTAACATGTTTCACTGTTTGACAGGCTTGAACGAGATGCTTACCCTCTTTTTAGGACACTTCGACAGAAGTATAAGACAAGTACAGATCGTGACCCTGTGTTTGAAGAGGTAGTGGCTTTTATCTCATATTTTGCAACTCGTCGAAGACTTAAATATATTGGTGTTGAAGACTTAAGCACAATCTTTTGCCTATGTGTTTTACTGTGTGTACCCTTAAAAAGTTTCCTTGATTACTTTGCAGCATCTGGAAATCATTTGAACCTTGACCTTAGCTAGCAGCCAATCCGTGAGTTAGTTTTAGTTTGTTTGAAATTTTACTAAACACACATTTGACAGGAACCAGGAGAACAGTTTGAATTTTTTTTTAACGTATGTGATAGTAATATGTTTATGGGAAATATACCGATTTTAGATCCTATGGGAACTAGTCCAAGTCCTTGACAGCAATGCCATTTATAAAAGACTACATGTTCGTGCCTTATACTGGTTTATATCGTTTTATGTTAGTGGCATCATTCTCTGCAAAAGAAGAGTATGTCAAAAATAGAACTATTGTTGCTATTACTAGGATACCATTATCATAATCAGAAAACTGCTTAGATGCATGGTTGCCTTTTTGTAGTTACTGGATGAAATAGCTGCAAAATTTTATGGCATAAGGCGCCAGAACCCACTCGAAGGGCTTTTTGGTGAAATGTTCAAGGTACGCCATATCTCTACATTGGTCTGATTCTGCCTGCTGTTCCTCCTGAATGATGAAGCCACCATCAGACACCACAAATTTTAGCAATACACTTGCGTCATTGTAACATGTTCTGAAGTTGGTGGTGACAAAATGCTTTTCTTTTCTCCAAATGTGCCCTTCAAGCTCCAAAGAAGTACCCAAACATAGTTTGAAAGACAACTTACGATTTTCTCCAAAAAAAAAGAAAAGGCAGCTTACGATATGAATCAGAAATTAAAAAACACAAAGCTTTCCATTGGCCCCCTGGCATATGAATATCTCGATCACTGACCCTTGTTGGGTAGGGGAAAAACAGCAAGATGAGTAACTTTACTGTTTGTAGTATCATATTCAAGGTTGACAAAGCTGTTCCAAACCAGATTGGTTTTCGTGAAAACTGGTGAAACCGGTTTGGATGGTTAGCCTGTTTTTGAGAAAAAATAAAAAATTTGAATAAATCAGAAATTCAAAAACCAGTCAAACCTGTGAAACTGTTTCAGTTTCAAAATTTGAAAATTTAAAACTGATGAAAACACTCAGCAAACAAGTGAAACCCACTGGTTTACTGTAGCATTCGACAAATTTCGTTCGTCTTTTGAATTTCTAATTTGTAGCTTTTTTTCGACCGGTTTCACCAGTTTTCCAAAAACCATGAAACCAGGCTGGTGTCTGTGGTTCCATCGGTAAGTTAAACCTTGAATGTATTTCAGTTTGACCTGTCCTATGTGTTACATCTCTAGAATATGCCATGAGCAAATTGACAATATGATGTTTATTCAACAAACTAATAGGCTGGAAACTATTATCATGTAACCTGCAGTTACAGAACCTAATCCAAATCATGTTCATTACTCATATTATGTATACTTTTGCAGGTATAGTAGGTGGAAAGAATTCGATTGTAATGCCATCACAACCATTGGCCAAAATGCCAAATAATACGATTGTGTTATTGCGTGCCTTTGGTTTTCGAAAGAAGCTTCCTCAGTTATGATAATCTGAGGGCATACATGTGACACCTAGCCTAGTGAATATATGTGCTCCTCTGATTAGTTTTTTTGTTTGCGTTTTGAATCATGTATAACTTATTTTGATGATATAGTTGTTTGTAGCTTGATTTTATTTCATGGTTTTCTACATTTTTCACATGAGCATTTGTATTCTCTTTATTGGTTCCATTGACAAAATTTGGTCAAAATTTGATTTACTTCCAGTCATGCATAAAGTTAATTTCAGCGACTCTAAGGGCTGTTTGGATTGATGGCCATGTGCCACCAATATTTGGCGTACCCTGGCTGGATAGCTTAGCCGCAGTTCATTTCTATACCGACGCAAAGGTGAGATGTGGGCGCCGAAAACTACCGCCAATGCGTGGGTGAGCGTGGACACTGGTCGGCCCCGTCAGCATACACACACCCCCCTAGTTCTATTAACGTGATAAAAGTGTGTTGCCATAAACTGAGGCCAATGATTTGTCAGTGACACAAAATAATGGCTTACGAAAGCCAAGAGCGCCAGAATCTTTTCCATTGTTTTCTGACTAGATCAGGATCCAAACTTCGTTAAACAGCACAGATACCACAAATTTACAAAGCCCAAAGCCAATATAGCACACCATTTCATGGGCCGTACGGGGCAATAGTTATGAGAAGCTCAGACGTTCATATTCAGAGTCAAAATGTTCTTTTGCATCTACTTCACTCTTGTCTTCTATAATCATATTATGCAAGATAACACAAGTTTTTGTAATGTATCTTAATGTCCCTTAATTCCATAAATGAGCTTGACACTGAATTATGGCAAAACAAGCCTATAAAACTCCGAAGGCTTGCTTAACATCCTTTCTGACTACCTTCTGTGCTTTGGCAAAATATTTTTTCTTATTACTCTGTGGTTAAGAAATGGTCTTGACCAATGTTACCTATGATGAGTAAATTTCATCGGTAAGATAATACTCCATCATAACTATTGATTGTATAATTGACTTCAGGTGATTGACCTTCAACTAATATTCTAAAGAGTGGAGAGCGTTGAAGAACATTAATGTCATTGTGTGATTCTGGTAAAAAAAAAGTGCCAAATCTAAAGGTCTTCAGAGACAACGACTTTTAATAATATAGTTGGCACTCCGACATGTCTAGAATACATACCGTATCATGCGTAGGACAATTCTTCTATTTTTAATGCATACAATCAATGGATTCTAACATTCTTGAAAACCCTCTTTATTCTCCTTTGTTAATAAGCAGGTCGTATACTTCTGATTTGACGCTCTCAAATACTCATCTTCAAATATTTGAACAACTGCTATGACAAGCTGTCTCATACTCTTAATAGCGTTACTCTCTCCAATGCAAATGTATTCATGTGTGGAATTAGCAGATACCTCATAAGTTAGCATACGAAGTCCTGCTCTCTATAAACAACTTAATCTAAGTACATTACCCCCATTTTTTTTTCCCACAAAATACTCTTCATAATCTCACGTCCTGGTCGAATCTGTTGATCTCCCTAGCCGTGGCAAGCCCTGAAAAGACACAAATACAACAATGTTCATTATTGATCTTATGAAGGCCATCCGAAGTTTGTTACACTGACAAGGTGCGGTGCGGTGTTCTGAAGGAGAGTGCGCCGAGCACTCTGTCACGAGACTGCGTTGGTGACACCAGTTCAGAGTTCTGCCGCTGATGGGCGGCGGGTGGGTGTAAAGAAACGCTGGCGCGGTGTTGAGTGTTGACCCAGCCTGCCAGGTTAGCCGCACCGCCCCGCGAGCCGGCGGGCGTCCACGTCAAAACCGAAGCGAGCGGCGGCAGCGTCAGAGCGAGTAGCCGACTACGAGGGGACACCGACACCTGCCGCGTCGCAAGGCGGCGCGGGGGTGAGGGAGATCCGGGCGGCCAGCCACGCCGGCCGTGGAAGATCTGGCTGGCTCCCCGACAAGACACAACCGAGGATACCACCGCCACCGAGAAGGGGAGCGAGCGCGACCAGGTGGAGGAAATCTAGGGAGGAGAGCACTCGATGGAGCGGGTGGACGGGCAGGGAGGAGAGGACGCCGGTGTCCAAGCCCAAGTCAGGTGAGCGGCTTCTTCCGTTCACTCTTCGCCTCTCGTCGTTCTCTCTTCGCGTCTCGTCGTTCTCGCTCCTCTCGTGCGGCGATAGTCGGTGAGCCATTGACTGCGGGGGCGTGTGGCGGCGGAGCTGCCGAACACTGAGAGCTTCAGTCCGATGCGTGTCTCCGAGCTTGCACTTGATAACTACGAAGTAGGTGAGCATTAGGGAGTTTCGTGCTGCGAGCTGGAGCGTGTCCATCTCGCCGTGGGTTCGTGTGGCGGTGGATTGGGTGGACCAAAATTGATCCACCCTTCTCCGCGTGTGTGGAGACGATCTTCTGTAGCGCGGTCGTGGTTCTTCTCCTGTCACCGAAGTTTTTAGTTCTCCACGCTTCTTGTTGGGGAATTGGAGTTGGGTGAGTAGGTTTGGAACATTTAGTTGGGAAGTTTCCAGCTAGGTGGGAGTTCTTCGAAGTTGCTGTGAGGGAGCTCGGTGTGTTCTTGGCGGTGCACTCCGACTGCCTGCTCGCTGGGACGAGACTGTAGGAGGAGAAATGATAGAAGTGCACAGCGTGGAACACTCTCTTGGTCCGTGTTATGCTAATGTGCGTCTAGTTTCCCATCGTTGCTAGTCTTTGTCGAATTTTAGGTAGGTGACTTCGTTATCTTGATATGTTCGTTTTAAATTTTGAGTTTGTGGAAGTGAAATGCTTTCTGATTCAGGAAGAAGAGGGTGCGAAGGAAAAGCACTGGCCCTGACTCCATTGCTGAGACGATCAAGCGGTGGAAGGAACACAACGAGAAGCTCCATGAGGAGTATGGGACCAGGAAAGCTCCAGCCAAGGGTTCCAAGAAAGGTTGCATGGCGGGAAAAGGAGGTCCCGAGAATAGGACTTGTGCGTACCGTGGCGTGAGGCAGCGGACATGGGGCAAGTGGGTGGCTGAGATCCGCGAGCCCAATCGCGGCAAGCGCCTATGGCTGGGCTCATTCCCTACTGCGTTGGAGGCTGCTCATGCATACGATGAGGCCGCAAGGGCGATGTATGGCCCCAGGGCACGTGTGAACTTTTCGGAAAGTTCTGCTGATGCCACCTCAGGTTGCATGTCAGCACTTTCCTTACTGGCATCTAACGTACCACCGGCTGATCAACGGTCTGATGACAAGGATGAGGTGGAGTCTGTGGAGACTGAGGTGCATGCGTTGAAAGTGGAAGTGAATGATGATTTGGGAAGCATCCACGTGGAACGTAAGACCATGGAGGTCTTCCAATCTGAGGAGATCATTTTGCGCAAAGAAGGGGACGTAAGTTATGATTACTTCCATGTTGAAGATGTTCTTGAGATGATAATTATAGAGTTGAATGCTGCTAAAAAAATTGAGGTACATGAAAATGAAGAATACCATGATGGAGATGACGGGTTTAGCCTCTTCTCGTATTAGAGGTGTGGTCATGTGGAGCTGTAGGAATAACTCCATTCTAGCTGTTAGTAAACGCTTCAACCTGAAGCTTTGTTGTCTGTGTTTTCGCCTTACTGAGACATAGCTCTATACTATAAGCCAACCGGTACAAGAGTTTGTCCTGTTTGTTGAGTTCCTGTACTTATTAGAGAAAAAAAAAAGAACCCGTGTTTAATGAGATATCTTGGTTGCTGATATTGTACATTTTACTCAATGAACTCAAGTTAGCTCCACAATAGGAGTGGTGAGAAAACAGATAAGACTTTAGGGTTGCATTCAATTGCTAAATGGGCACAAGGAAGTAATTGTATGGGTGGGAAGTGAATTAGTTCCTGTGTGTGTACCGGCGAAAACCTAGTGTTAGTCCGGCCCTTAAATACGCCTCCACTCTAGTTTCTCTCTCTACACCGACTGCCTAGCTGCCGCCCTTCAAATCTCTGCCATCGCCCTCCAAATCTCCGCCGCTGTCAAGTCCCTAAATAAGCGCTTCCCTCTGCTCCCCTTTGCTCTAGCCCAGCTGCCAACCTCCCTCTAGGGTTCAGTAGTTGGTATTTATCAAATTTTCATACTATTTTTCTGCATATTTTTTTCTGCTACAGTGCATATACGTTTAATACATCTAGACGGTGCCTAGACCGTCTAGATGCTAGACTTCAGCTTGTCGTCTGTTTACGTGCCGTGTCTAGAATTTCATGGGTACCACATACATATATGGGTTTTGTCAATACTTAGAAGATCACACTTTGCTATACAATCATTCCAAGTACAGTTATTTATGAAAACTTTGTAAGGGGAAGCTGTAGGCATTATCTCAATGCAAACCACCTTGTTTCACTGTGAAAGGTCCTTTGTTTGTTAGGCCAGTAGTTTAGCCTAATCCAGCCTCAGATATCCCAGTCCATCATCTTTCCAACGTTGCGCCATAGATTTTCCACCAGACACTGCCTCAATACTCATCAAGCACAAATATGACCCTCCTGCTTTGTGAACGGGCAATTCGCATTCAACTACCTATTGCAGAACTGGACCCTTGGCTGAAGCAGCAAAAGCTTGGAAGGTTTTGAAGAATAAACCTCCCTTCCATTTATACCATCATGGAAAAATCAGTTTAAGGTTGCAGTGTTGTTATGCACACTGTTCGAAATTCCAAGGCTTCATGGCCAATGTAAGGCTTTCAGTAACTGAAGCCTTAAGACCAAATGAGTTTGGAGGATAGAATGAACCCTCAAAGCCCTTCTCAAGATCAAACGCATGGGTGGGGTTGTTGGACTTGCCAACTGAAATAGACAGAACATCAGATTGTTGCATAGGTTGACACATCAAGGAAAAGGCTTCTTGGAGCCATATCGGTGTTCTACCATAAGAGCCCCATAAACCGGAGAGTCCACATCACACCTGTCATGGATGCCAAAGGTAAGCATTTCTATTTTAAGTAGTTCATGTATCTCTTTTTTTTAAAAAATGTTATTTATACTGTTAATGGTAACCTATTATCTAGTTTTTTTTCTAGATTACACTTTAACTTCTATACAGTTCTGATATGGACTAGTCGATCAAGAGTTTTACTGTATGATCTGCATTGAACATAGGTGAAAACATGTTGCCAATATATACATGATTGGTTGGTCAAAGTCAATTTTACCTAACTGTACGTATCAACCAAATTTTCAGTTGCCTGCTAGCTAAAACTTTAGCTTTGATGCAAACTTAAGCAGATATGCTCTTTGAGTTGCCCAAAAAGCATAATTATTCCTTGTATTGAAAATCATGATGTTATTTGCTACCTCAGGAAAAGAATGGTTTCTGAATTACTAATAATTTAACTGATTCATTTAGGAAAGATAATCAAATCTAAATCTCTATTATCTAAAATCACCAACCTTATGTTGTCCAACTTCACCTCAACATCAATCTTAACCCTTCAGACTATTCTATAAGCTAGTTGAATCACACATTCAAGTTTCTGATAAATAAATAATAAGAGAAGGTGCTCGTCCTGTGTTGCTTCTGCAGGTTCTTCCTTGCTGGCTATGACTGAGTAGTACAGCTGCACCTTCCAGAGTCCACTTGCTGAGAAAGCATATGAGAATAGTGGAGACGGCACCTGAAATGAGTGGTTTGAGGATTGCAGCTCAACTATCCAGTTAGTTACTGCAAGATTCATTATCTGCATCCATTTGTCCTCAAGATTTGCCCGAACATTTTGTGAGGTTCTTTGCAGCATCCTTGCGTTTTGAACTACGGAGTAGTAAGTTGGATTCTCAGTGAACCCACACATCCAGGATAGAGATCACGAGGAAATGTAGGAAGGCTGGGGGTGGGTTGGGCCTTCACTACCAAGAGGTTCATGGAAGACTGTGATGCTGCTGAAGATGGTGTCGTGCAGATACAGAGAAACTTGGCTGTGCTGTGCCATTGGGAAAATGTAGGTAGGGTGGTGATCCAGACCCATGCACCAGGAACAAACAGACCATTGTTTCGGTGCTGGAAACGTTAGCTGCTGGTTTGATGAGAGGATAGGCTGGTTTGATCAAATGATATGCGTGGATATAATACTGGCCGTGCACGACTGAGTCCAGTAAGACCTGTCAAAAATTTGGGGTAAAGCAGATTTGTCTGGTTTTGAAGTATGTGTTGCAAGGCCTTGAGCTTGAGGAATCTCCCTTTGTAATTTCGTGCTGAGCCAAAGGTGAATGTGCAACAGATTTCAAGCACAAGGTGGTGACTTTGTGCTGTCATGAAAATTGTACAGTGAAGGTCTGGAAAAGGTGCTGTAATTAGCGAGTCGCAAAAAAGGTGCTGTAATTAGCCGATAGAAACAAAGCGAATTCTGGATAATCGGTTGCGGTGAGGGCAAATGACACTAATAAGGCGTTGGTTTATTTGGTGCATGCGTCCGATTCCGGAGGCTGCAATGTTATGCCGTGAGGCCTTGGGGACAAATTCCGGCTTTCCATGAGGAACGGATGGAAGACTTTCTCGAGAAACGTATGCTAGATCCAGGGAATCTCGTTTTCTCATTTCGTTATGTTTCAGAATTCATCAACCTCAGCCGCGTATCATTTGATCTCATCTATTTTGATTGAGCACGGTAACTGCCCTTTTTGTCTGCGACTTTTTTCTCTTTCATATACTTTCTATCATAGCTAATATTGGGCAGTGGTAAATCCTATTTATGCCTGTACATTGATGTCCAAACCTTATCACGAGATCTCAAAAATGAACCGAGAGACACGCTGGCTCCCAGGTTGAGCTGCCAGGGGTAGCAACATCACTATCAGCATGATGGAATTTCTCAATTACAGAGCAGGACAGGATGCTTCAAATTCCAGAAATTCAGAGCCACTCGCTGTAAAAACTCGAGTATGTACATTCGATCTTCTGGAAGTCCCCATCACGCCTGAAACATTCAATTTGCTCCATCATCTACATGTGAACGCCTATAATTTCTCAAAATAGGCAGAACCAAAACTGTCACAAAACGTTAGTACAAGAAGCAGCTACAGGTGGCCCCAGCTACATTTGTCGTTAAACCCATCCCGAGAGACCGTGTAGTCAGATTTGTGAGTATCTATATCAGTTGACAGTACTGTAATGGGGAAGACCGCAAAAAGAAATTCTCAACCCCGTGACTGCTTCCAGAAGCAGGGTACTAGACCGAGGTGACAGACTGCACTGAACAGAGCCGGTGGTAAATCTAGAGAAAATTTTATCAGGTACGAGATCTGCAGTCCTGTCAAACAACAATAGCACAGGCGTAGGCCCTCCTCCCTACTGCCTCGCAACCAGAGATCGACCAGCCTTGACTCTCACTGTAAACTTCCACCTACGTGCAATAGGAGAAAATCAAGCTCAAACGAGGGCCACGAAAGATGAAACATTGAAGGGTAGCACTTGACAGCTTACAGTTTCGACAGGTTTTTCAGCATCATCGATGCCGCCAATGAGGTACAAATTATCATTCATTGTAACCGCGCATCCATATGCTCTTGGAACACTGAATGGGCTCCCAATCCTCCATGAATTGGCACGCGGGTCATAGATTTCCACAGTTGAAGCGAGATTGCTTCCATCATGCCCTCCCATAGCGTATCTGAAACGTAACAAACCATGTTCAGTGTCACACAAACACAACACGCAAGGAGAGGCTACGAGGGGGGGGGGGGGGGGGGTTTCAGGGGGTGGAGGGCACTCACAGGGCTTCTCCCAAGACAGCTACAGAATGGGATCCTCTTCTTGTCCTCATACTCGGAAGCATGGTCCAATAACCTTCCCTTGGATCGTACCTTTCTGCTGATCTGCATATTACAATCAACCCCGTTCATAGGAGAGCTCAAAAGATCCAAGTCAATACCATAATATGAGCAGGATAGTAACGGATCATAACTGTAAGTACATATCACCATCATAACCGCCAGTTACATAGAGAGCACCATTTAATCCAGCTGCAGCAGGAGTATACCGCTGGAATCCAAAAGAATGAAAGTAAGTTGGAGCATCAAATCATTGGAGGTAAATCAGAGAATGAAGGACCAATGTTGCACAATCTATGGACAGCAAGATCCCATGAAAATTCCATGACATCTCCTCTAAATATCTCAAATAAAAAGTTTGTCATGCATTGCTATAATTTTTAGTGCACCCTTTGGTCTAGCCTGGATTTAAAAATAATTATGATCTATGATATTTTTAAATAAGTAAATTAATAAGATATATCTGAGTAATACTGGTCCCATGGCATACACTTCATCGATTACCGATCAAATGCTGAAAAAACTATCTAAGAATGAACACTGCCCTACCTATTTGTAATGAGGAATGATAATATAACACAAGCAACTATGTCAATTGCCAAAGCATCATTGTACTAGTAAAAGATAAAGTAACAGGCTATTTCTGATCTGGAACTATTAGATACAGAGCTCAAAACAACTTTTCTTTGCAACATTTCGTTTCTGCTCTAACTTATGAATCCTAAACCTTATAAAATATCACACTGAGAAAACAGAATAGTCTGGTGGTAGAACCTAGAATTATATTACATTGGATATAAATTAGAAAATTCTAATGAACAGCAAATTATTTAAGTGCGAGACTGTAAGAGCGTACACGTTGCCGCATCGACAGACTGTCTATCCATCTCCCAAGTGCTGGATCAAACATCTCAACTTCTGAGAAAAATGTAGAGCCATTTCCTCCACCAATGGCAAATATTTTATCATTCAAGGTAGCTCCAGATAGGCTTCCTTTCTCATGTTTCAAGCGGGGGCATGGTTTCCACTTATTCTCTCCTCTGCTGTAGCATTCCACTAGAAGGATGCAGATAGTCGACAGCTTAGAACTTATATAGAGAGCACGCGGGTGTTCCAAATTTATAATGTTTACCTGTGTGATACCATGAAGTGCCATCACCACCACCAAAAACATAGATATGATCCTTCAATGCAGCAGCAGCACCATATGCACGGGCAGAGCTCATTGGCCTTAGAGGCATTAGTCTGTCTGTTGTAGGGCAAAAGGTTTCAAGCGATGACAAGCAGACACTAGCCCTGTAGCCGCCTATGAGGAATATATATGGCCCTTCCACATCATCGTGTGGTCCACCAAGGAGTGGCACAGAAGAGTTAGAGTTTGATTGCAGTTTCTCCATCTGGTGTTCCAGTTGCTGAACTCTTCTCCTTGTGTCCTTTACTGTTTCCCTCAGAAACAGTATTTCTTTGTCTGATTTAACCTAGAATATACAAGAATAACTATGAAGAGAAAAACTGCAAACAGACCAATCATAAAGTAATTGAACATCAACATCACATATAATCATAACATTAACATCTATGGTTCACTGAATTTGAAATTCAAATAGCCGTCCCAATAAATAGCCAAAGTACCTAAAAAGAACAATGAAAAAAATAGAGATCTCAAAAAAGTACCAGCTTTCTCTCCATTGCTCCGGTCCTCTTGGATAACTCATCAACGATGTGAAGCAGCTACAAGAAAATGAAATATATATATTAAATAGCAGGACATAGTGATTATTCCAGACATTTGAAATCTGTTCAATATGGGGATGACGTCAAAATAGCTTAAGCACCTCTGCAGTTCCAGAGCATTGCCCTAATGAAGTGACGTCCTTAAGGGATATGACATCCTTTGAGGTAGAATCAGGTGCATTTGTTGATAAAGTAGCACCAGACTTTGCTTCTTGAGGTTTGGATTTATTTGAAGCAGAATCAACAGTGTTCTCGGAGGATTGGGACACTGTTTGTCGAGAAAGAAACAGCTCTTGTAATTTCTGCCTAACAACCACTTTATCAGATTGTTCTTCAGGCCCCGAATTGATGCCATCATTAGTAGATTCTATTCCCTCCTTAGTTGCAGCATCATCCAAATCATCCCAGTAAGAAGATTCCTCATCAAGATTGCTCTTTGAGGTTCTACTTGCACTAGCATATCCACCATCTGAATCGACCAACTTATGAGAATCCATATTGTGTGAATCAGAAGAAACAACAAGCTGGTTGAAATCTGGATAGGACTCAGAGTTCAATTGACCAGGAACAAGATATGCTTTGGCTGTTGAAGTTTGCTGAGAACCGGAAGGACTCAAGTTTTTTGGAAGATCATGAATTGGGGCAGGCTTAAACAAAGATATTAAAGCCCTTGTCTCTGCATGATTTAGCTCAAAGTAGAAATGCCGAAATTTATGATAATTTCCACTGATCACACTTTTGAATTGAGACTCTGGAACAGGAAGGCATTGGGTCCTGGTGGAGATGCGGACCTTGAGAAACCAACAAATTTAAAAGTTTGTTGGCTTATGAAACTTAACCAGATTAACCATATATAAAACAATCATGTGGGACATAATAAGGACGTCATTTGATGACACCTGTGCAGGAAATTGTGTCTTAATTCTACCACCATCACTCCAAGCAAACTGATCAATGTTAAGCTGACCAGCACATGCAGCCTCAAAAATTCCATGCATTTTTCTGTCACTATAATTGAACAGGAATAGAGGCATGCCAGGTTTCACATTCTTCACATATGCAAAATGCCCTGCCGGTAAACCTATCGAACCAAAATATCAAGACATCTATTCCAATTAGGCACGAGGTGCAACAAACTCCAGATGTTAAAAGAATACTTAAGATAGACAGTTGAATGTAAATGATGATCTACTCAAAATAACGGTGCTGCAGATAATAATGTGGAGTGGAGGAATTTACTAACCAAAAAGCTGCTTAGAGAGGCATTCATTGATCGTATTGTGATTGCAGCCAAAAATCACTCCTCCTAGCTGATCCTCCCCAAGATAACGTGCAGCAACGGAATTGCCCCCATACCATGCATTGGATCTATTATCCATTGTAAGGTTGAAACTCGTGGTCTTCTTTCCAGCATCCATTCTTTAAAGTATAATCAACAATGAGCAAAATGCAAACATTAAGATAAGTTATACAACCAGAGTGCGGAGTAACAAATCAAAATCCCATCAACCCAAAGTTGAAAAAAAGAGTCCAGACCAAAATCAATTCCCCCAACTAGAATGCAGAGGTGAAAATCGCTAAAAATGATCCACAAATTTCCAAACCCGTGGTTACGCCCGCCCACCAGCAGCTTAAAAACATCGACAAACACCTTGCAGGAATACGCCGAGACATAGTTTAGCGCTCAATCCGCCCGCATATATAAATTCCAGTTCCCCGAATTCGAGACCACCTCAAACCGCTCACCTCTTATTTCAAACAAAAAAAAAAGAAACAAAAACGCTCACCTCAAGCTTGCATTTCAGCCCCCATTTCCTCGAACCCTAGAACCTAACGACTGAAAACAGGGCCGCATTATCCCGTTCGCTGCTCCACGGAGCCACCCGCTCCCGAGCGAACCCCGAACCCCTTCCCCGCCTACAAAACCCTCCTAAAACCCCACCAAAACAGGGGGAAACGAATACCAATCGCGGCAAAAATAAAAATAGGCACGCGAAACGGTGGGGATGGATCGCTTGTCCGGTCGGAAGGAACCGGCGGGGCTGATCACCGATTGTCGCGGGAGCCGCCGCCGCCTTGCGCGATCGCCTCGGCCGCGTGCCGAAGCGGCGCGGCGAGGCGGCAGCCAG
>BCLH01000036.1:54854-71283 GCA_001602315.1 Zoysia pacifica | reverse complement strand
CGCGGCCGCGGCGCGGCCCTCCGCGGCGTCGGTCACCGCGCGCAGCTTCGTCACCAGCTGGCGCAGCCGGCGGCGGCGCAGGTCCACGCGCGACCGGCCCGACCAGTTCGACTTCAGGTACGCGATGAACTCGCCTAGCAACGGCGATTCGAGGATCTTCATCCCTAGCTCCCTCGCTCTCACTCACCGATTCGAGAGTCGAGACCCGTCACGAGCTTCTCAAAGGATCAGGCCTTTCTCAATGGAAGAAAAGATGACGATTTTCTTTGTTTTTTTTTTCCTTGAAAGGAGAGGAACACAGAGCTTGCTCCTCCTCGGAGACTGTCGAGCGGGAAGAGGGAGTGAGGATTGGGATCGTCGGCCGCCGGGCACGCAGCAGTCGCTCCCAGCAGTCGGCTTATCTACCGTCCATCACCACCTACGTCATCCAACGACCATCCATCGCTCGCCATTCATACGGACCAAAACCAACAGTCCGTGCAACATTTTCTCTGTCCCAAAAATAGTAAACGCTACCTTTTTTGCTTACATATCTAATGAAAAAAAAGCTTAAACAAATTACAAAATAGAGCTGGATATCTTCAAAATAAAAGAAAAACTTTCATGCCTCCTTTGAATTGAAGAAAAATTTAAGCTTCTTTTTGAACGTAGGAATTTCAAAAATCTCATTAGAATTTCGCAAGATTCAGTTCAATTTCACAGAAAAATATCGAAAACATGAAAAATTGCCACATTACAAAGGAGGCCTTACTATTTTCTATGTTTTTTCTGTCCGTATGTTCATGTAAAATTCTTGTATTCCAAAAGGGTTCAAGTTTCACTGCGAGTGTATCATATCTCCTCTTCCTAAAATAACTGTCATTTTTTATTTTCATAAATCACATTAAAATTAAAAATATTATTTATTTTATTGCAAACTGTTTTATCATTAGAAATACATTAAAATGACATGTTTATTTTTATATTTGCACATTTTTTTAATAAGATAAAAAGCCAAACGTAATTTTAAAAACTCAAAAAGCAGTACTTATTTTGAGAAGAAAGTAGTATAAAATACCACTAGTTTGAGAGCAGATCGTTAAAAAACATCTTTAAAGTATTTCTAATAATTAATCATTTCAAAAATAAATAAATACTTTTATATTTTTTGAATAAAAGAATATTAAAAGGTACTCCATCCATCTTAGAATAAGTGTTCGTTTGAATTTAGTCAAAAATATCTTTGATCAATAATTTTTAGAAATATAAATTATTTTGCGATGAAGGCTGTAGATGTCAAAAAATTTATAATAACATTTATTTTCAGATGGAGCGAGTAACAAACAAAACGTCGATGAGTTAGCTGGTTGATCTGCAAAACTGAGAAATTTGTGAGAGAGATATTTACAGAAATTTTTTCTCTTCTTTTGAGGACATTCAATCTATTCCGTAAGTTGATTTAGTTGCGTTTCATTAATTAGATACGTATGCAAATAGCTAGAGTTTTTTTTACCATATGAACTGTTGTGCGAACTGCTGGTTTTTTGCCGTATGAGCGGCGAGCATTGATGGCCGTAGGATGGTGCTGGTGGGAATGGACGGCAGGGAGGCCGACTGCTGAGAGCGACTGCTGGGTGGCTGACTGCCGACGATCCCAGTCCGAGGGAGTGACGGGCCTGACGGCACGGTGATCAATGCGACAGGGGCAATGGCAGCACACTACTTCTACCCTGCACGGTTCTGCATGCTAGAGTCGCAGCAGCGCCGCGTTGATCCGAGCAGCCCGTTGGTGATCTCACGGCAGTGCAATCGCCCACCGCCACTGGAAAAACTGGGAACGGATCGTACAACGCCCACGGCGCATCCGCGGACTGGAACTGCTGCAGGATGAATTGATGAAAGCTTTCCCGGGCCAGGCTGCACCTCATCAGAGGTACGGGCCAGAAATGGAAACACTTGCTCCATCCATTTCGCACAATTCGGCCCATGCGCGTGTCAAAACAAAAAGGCAAGTGACGACCCATCCGTCTGCCTAAGCCCCTGTGATTCTAAACCAAGGCCTAACTAACTGCGTGTAGGCCCAGCTAAAGGCACGGACTAGAAAGTTTACCAGGCCCAAATGGCGCCACGACCCACAACCCTGAACACATCGGTCATCAGTTGAGAGTCAGTTTTTTAGATGCACGCCACCGTGGCATTTGATTGGGATTGCAAAGACAACCACCCTCAAATAATAGTGTTCGAGTCGCTCACTTAAGTTGTCCTAGCGAGTAGTACACGTCACCCGAATCGACATCGCACGCCACAGGGAGTCGCCACCTGGCCACGACCACCTAACTCTTGCCACGCGCGGCCGGCACCTGGACGCGCAAACGTAATCGCCTCATCTCGCCTCACTTCGCCCGCCGTCTCCATCAGCATCGTCAACGAGCAGACTGACATGCGAGCAAATCACGCGCGACGCGCCGATCCGGAACCCGGCCGCCCCGCGGTCACCCGCAACAAATCCGGCGCGGCCGGTCGCCCCCACCTGCCGGGGATGCCGCGGCTGTCCAATCACCGACCTCCACGTCGCGGATCTGGCTGCGCCTCGCCAGGTCAGCCGCGCCTGCAAGTTACGGTCGCAACTGCTTTCCTTGGCGTTCACTTTCTCCTCCTCGTGAAGCGAGCTAGATTCCTTCCAAACGGATTAAACGGCCGGGGAGGGAGCACCGCCAGATCCACCACCACGGAGTAGGTTTTTTCAAATCCCGGGGAAGATTTTCTCTTCGAAGAGCAGAGAGGACGAGGAAGGAAACCCAACAGCCCGTCCTGCCACCAAGAGATCTCGTGGAGGAGTAGGAGAAGGCCATGGGGAACAGCATATACAGGTTCCTCTGCGGCCTGTGCTCGCAGGCGACGCAGGAGCTCGGGCTCCACGGCGCGCACCCCGCCGTCGCCGCGCTCGGCCGCGACGTCCTCAACTTCGAGGCCACCTCGCAGGTGAGCTGTGGGTGGCTGCTCGTCGTGTTAAATTGTTAATCGTGCCGTCTGTCTGTTCCGACGAGCTGTGTGTAACCGCGTCGCTGATTTGGGGATCTGTGTGTGTGAATTTCTCAGGTTCCGGACGGGCTGAGCCGGCACGTCGTCTCCTCCAAGAAAGCGCAGGCGAATTGGTACCGTAACGAGACTAAATTTTCTCATGTTCCTTTCTTTCTCGATTGTTTGAGCGGGAGCTATGAAAGTGTAGCAAGAGAACAAGCTGCGAAGGCTCTGTTCTCTAAGAAAACAAGGAGTTTTAATCACCTTTCCATATCTGGCAAGAGAAGAACATACTCACCTAAGAAGATCTGATACTAGGCTGTGCTTTTCTTTTTTTTTTCTTTTCCTTCACTAGGCCCATTCCCAAAGTGTTGCTATGTCATAAAATTCCTTCTGGTGATGGATTGAAGGTACAATAAGCTGCTGGTGGCATGGAAGAAGGCCCGGCCGCCACCCAAGACGCCGGAGGAAGCTGCGCGCTTCGTCGTGCAGACGCTCAAGAACCACCAGAAAGCGGACGTCGAGGTACGCATCTCTCATCTCCTCACCCAGGCAGCACTGCAACAGCAATGGTGATAGTACTACCCTCCAAGTAAATCACTAACCCTGCATTCCTCTGCTCGTGTTCGCGCAGGGCCTGCTGGTTTTCTACGGCCTGCCGATTCCGAGCGGCGCCGCAGGCGCACCTTCTCCGGCGCCCCCTCACCACGCGGCTCCGCCTAAGCCTCAGGGCGCCAAGTTCGAGCTGCATACGCTCCCCGTGAGCCTCTTGCTCTGACTGCAGCCATCTCCTGGTTCTTTCCCATGACCGCACTTACGGAACGCGCTTGCTGGCTTTCTCACTCAGGTGGACGCCAAGTCGGTGGCCGACGGCGACACGATCAACGTGTATGTGGACGCGTCCGACCCCCACGTCCGCGGCAGCGTGCCCCGCGAGGTGCAGAAGGCGGCGGAGGAGCGGGCCAGGGCGAGGGCCGCCAAGAACTACCAGAAGGCCGACGCGCTGCTCAAGGCCATCGTGGACGCGGGATACAGGTGACCGACCTCAACCTGACACCGTTCGCTCGTACTGCATCAGTTTGACTTCACGCAGTTCTCCATTTTATCAACTCTCTGAAACTTGTGCAACGACCAAACGCAGGCCGGTTCCGAACGCGAGAGGCGACGAGGTGCTCGGGAAGAAGTACAGGATCAGGCTAAGGTTTGTGATGACCTTGTGCTACGCGGACCAGATATTTTGACATGTGATCATCGTCAGGAGCACGTGTCTTGGTTCCTGCGAAGAATCCTGCTAGCTGACGCAGGGAGAGCTGAATTGCAAATGTAACATGCAGGGGGATCGACGCGCCGGAGAGCGCGATGCCGTACGGGAAGGAGGCGAAAGAGGCGCTGCTGAAACTCGTTCAGGGGAAGAGCCTGAAGGTCTTCGTGTACGATGAGGACCGGTACGGTAGGTGCGTCGGAGACATCTACTGCGACGGCGCGTTCATCCAGGTAAGATTGGTAAGGGCTTGTTCGGTTGCTAAGTGTCTAGGTTAGAAATTATTTTAAAAGAATTAATTTTTAGTATAAAATAAGTTATTTTAGTTAATAGTTTATTTTTTATTTATAAAAAATTTTATTAGAGTGAGAATAAAACTCAATTTATTTCTATATTTTTTCTTATAACAAGGGTTACCACACCTCTCACTCTATGAAACGAAACTGGATTATGAAATATTCATTTCTTTTCTAATAAAATTTTTTATAAATAATTCAATGGATTTTCTTGATCAAGTAGAATAAATTTTAATCTTAAACCAAACTAGCTCTAACTTAGGTGCTGTTTGGCTACTTGGAACATCCTGGAATTAGGATAAGGGCCTGTTTGAGTCTCTTGAATTGAATTAATTTTCAAGAATCAAATTTTAGGAAATTGAATTGCCTACAATTGAAGCAGCTGAAAATAGATTCAATTTCATTTTTATGTTTGGCTTTCCTTAGAATCAAAATTGGTGTTAGGGTGAGAATTAGAAACAAAATAGGAATCTGAACTGAAATAGGAACCGAAATGAAACAAATTCAAGTATATCATGATTCTGAACCAAAATACCAGATCTCGCTGGAATCAATATTGAACTTTATCAAGCTGGAATCAAAATTATGGTAACCCCCACCACCCAAATTTTTTTTAAAAAAAAATCCCCATCCCTGCAGTCAGTCGCTCACCCGCCTCCTCTGATCAACCCATTGAAGCTTCAATCCGCATGCCCCAAATCTTGTAATCCGCATGCCCCAGATGTGGGTACAGCGTGACGTCTAGCAGCTCCAGGAGCAGTAGAACGAGGTGCGGCACGCCGCCGGTACCGAAGTCAACGAGCGTGTGGTGCGGGAAGGCTCTCCACCAGTCGACAGCAGCAGGCGACATGAAGACTCTGGAGTCGACGCCACAGCCTAGACAAACCAGAACATGGGGCGAGGAGCGCGTGCGTGGTGGCACGAGCAGGCGTGCGAGCGGGGGAAAGCAGGCGAGCAAGCGAGGGCGCGGGGCGACGGGGCGAGCAGACAAGGATGCGGGGTAACAGGGGCGAGCGAGGGCGGTGGCAGAGGCGGCAGTGAGCGAAGAAGAAGGCCACGGGTAGAGGCGGCGACGGGCGATGAGACGATTCCAGGCATTTCTATCGGGTTGGGTCGGAAATGGGAGCAGCCTTCCAATTCAACCACCGGAATCGGGCTGAAATGAAAAAAAAAAGAATTCTGGGCCGCCAAATAAAGTAGTATTTGGAATTGGATTCAATTCAACCCAATTCAAAAAAGCCAAACAGACCATAAAAAAATTCTGAGAAAAATCTATACTATTTGTTTGTCTACTCCACTACATTCTTTTTTTCCTTTATTTCTCAATTCTAAATCTACTCCATATTTCCCATTAGCTAAACGCCGCCGGCCGGGGTTACTGGCATGCATGTGTCTCGGGAATGGTTTGGTAATGTAGGTTAGAATAATGGGAAGCGACCTAGAAAGTACACAGCACTTTCGCAGCATGTGACATTGGCGTACATGGCAGTTTACGGCATTCGGCTGCAGATAATAGTCCTGTTATTTATACACAAGTGAGACTATTTTCCCCTTGGGAACTGCTTAAGTGAGATTATAGTTTAGGGGTATAATATGTTGTTTCCACCAACAAAAACGAGAGAAAAACTTATAAGTTGTTGGATCGAATATAAAAGTAAAAAAAATTACGAACAATTGCTTCTTCATTCCGCAAGGAACAGTTGGAAAAATGCTAGTACTATTTCAGCCATAAAATGGCTACCATTTTAATTGCAGAAGATATAATTTCCTTCTTGGTTTATACACAGGAGCAAATGCTGAAGAAGGGATGCGCATGGCACTACACGGCCTACGACCAACGCCCGGAGCTGGCCAAGGTAAGCAGTATACTAATCCGCATAATAGTGCTACGTTAATCAGTTGCGACAGAAAAAAAGAGGCAGAGATCATGCACTGTTTGAGTAGTTTTGCAATCATTTATTTGTATAATCTAAACTATGAGACACGTCTGCTTTTCCCCTTCCAGTGGGAGAAACAAGCCCAGGCCGGCCGCAAGGGCCTGTGGGCGTCGTCGAAGCCTCAGAAACCATGGGAATGGAGGAAGGACAAGCGCAACGGAGCAGCTTGAACAGACCCTGGGGTTCAGTGAACGTTGTGTTGTAGCCATTGACAGCTGATTGAATTAGTTAGCCCGGCCGGAGGTGTAGCTGATTGCCATTGTAGGCTGTGCAGTGTGAAGAATGCCAGCATGTGTATGTTGTAAGATCCATGTCGGGCTCCTCTGTGATCCCTAATTCCGTAAGGGGAATTGTTGTACTGTTTTAGCCACAGTATTGCACCATCGACATTCGTGTGAGATCATTGTTTGAAAAAAATTTTTATTGTGAGATGTAACCAAAACTGAAGTCCCTATCCTGCGATTCTGCAGTACTAGCTCTAGCTGGTCCTGACAGTCCTTCGAGCTGCAACACACTTCATCCCTTTCTCGGAAAATAAACCTATATCGAATTTTGTCACCTCCACCGATATGTAGGTGGAATGGGAGATTTTAAACCATCTTTGCAACGCAGGATTGGAAAAATATAGTAATAGAAAAAATATAAAAATATGATAAGATTGTATATGTAAAACAGAGAAATAAAAAATGTAAATTTTTTTCCAAAGTTGATGTTTGGATGAGAAGGTAACAAAACAATGGATGACAAAAATCTGCTGTGCGCTTGCGTCGAGAGCCTTGCTGGAGATACGGTTCTGTCGAGATAGCATACTTCAGATATTTATTGACTCAGTCTCTACACAAAAGCATACGTACAAACTACGGCTCACAACCTATTTACAGCTCACGAAAGATCACATTTCACCAAAAATTCCCAACCTCAGAGGTCCAAACAGTGCATGTGTCAAGTCTGACCGTCAAAAGGTCAAAGCTACACGAGAACAGATTCAGTCAGCCAATGATTAGAAGCCAACGCTGTGACCCGATTCTCGACGGCAACCAACCGCTGACAGCGCCAGAGATTTCTGCTAACGTACAGCAAGAGGTAAAACAACATTACCGAAAGGTAAAGCGTTTCAAAAGTTGATAAAGCAGCTAAGCGATCGGTAAAGTAAGATAGAAAAGTGTCTTTTGTTCCCCCATGACTGGAAAAAAACGTACGAAGGACATTGGCTAACTGCACCGACGCCAGCGAGCGTTAAGCAAACAACTCAGGCGACGACCGAAGCCCCACCTAGCGAAAAGCCAGCAAGTTTCGTAAACGTCAAGTTGATGCCTTCGATCTAACCCTATAAAAGAGGTACTATAGGGCATTAGACGAACGAAAGACAAAAAACACAAGAGAGAAGAAAACAAGTGAGAATAAGTGAAGTAAGCCAAGTTATATTCAATCCACCTTATTGTAACCACATTTATCCACGTGAGTTAGGGTTTTTGATTGAGTCAAAGCTCTTTCGCATTGTACTCATATTTTTGAGTTCATATGATTCTCTTTCATCTCTGATATGGGGTATTACGTCTCTTGGCGGCTCGAATCATGTTAATCTTTGATTTTTTTTAGATTAGCCTATTCGAATAGAAAAAACACGAATACTCTCTCTGATTATGTAAATTTTATTGTACTGATGATCAGAACATCGACAGTTTCGGACTCGTGGGTCTTCATCCTGTGCAGGGAGACGAGGAGCTCCCTTGAGAAACTGGACTCGAGCTCTCTCTAGCCTCAGCTTGTCAGATGCGACGGGATGGCCGGTCGCCATGGAGGGCTTTGGTCCAGAGCGTCGGCGGAAGTGAAGCTCCGTTTGGAACGCAGAAATTTTATAAAAATTTTACAAAAATTTTATAAAAATTAGTTCAATTTCGCAAAAAAAAAATACAGAAACAGAACAAATGCCGCGGGGCCTGAGCTGGGTCGTCCTCTGTTTTCTCGCACGAGAAGGGGATGGATGGACACCCAATCACCCACCTTCCCGGCCACGACGGCCAACCTACCGCAGCAAATTCGCTTAGGCTCAAGAGGATTCTCCATTCCAGGCCGTTCGCACGGCCTGGCGCGGACGGACGGCCCGATGTGGGGGGGGGGGGGGGGGGTGTGGTCACCGATCCATGGCCCAACAACTTGAAGCCCCGCTCGGCAGGCCAGCCTACGACACCAAACTCCCTGAGGCCCAAGAGGATTCTGCATCGCAGGCCGCTGGTACGGCCGAGCGCGGACGGCCTGTGGGTCAAAGAGCAATGGCCCAACAACTCGAACCCCCGCTCGCCCTGCACGCTGTGAAAGCCCGTGATACGCACGCTCCACAGGCCGGCCACCACAGCCGCCCGAGCTCTCCCGCACGGCGCTCGCCTTGTCGAATACCACCTGCCTGCGCCGGCGCGCCGTCTGGTGCATCGGCATGAGCGCTGCTCCCGGGCCTCGCCGATACAGGGAGGGGCCACTCCACGTCCGTCGCAGCGTCGCCGAGACGCGCCCGCGGGCGCCGCTGGTGCTTGTGTACTGCATCGGTGCCACTGCGCTTCTTGCGAGCCTTGGCCGCACGTGGACGCCACAGGTATGAGTTGATTTTTATTAGTTGCTCTCGGATCCCCACTGCTAGATCAGGACGATGTCAACTTCGCGGCTCTTTTGAAGAGACGGAAATGTAAATAGAAGACATACGAAGTTAGTTTCTGCTAGTTCCATAAAAAAAAAAGTTAGTTTCTGCTACTGTAAACTGATCCATTGATTTCTTCAGAATTCGGTCTATAGTCAGTAAAATAAGTGCTCCAAACAAGCACATCATCTATTTTTTCGATACCTATCAGATCCTTTGATTTGTGACTTTTTATCCTCAATCTCATCAGAGGTTCAGTACATGCCAAGGAATAAGCCATACCGCCATACCCATTTTCACATCACGTGCCTTAGATATTTAGGCCACTTTGGTAGAGCTCCATCTCCTGATTCTCTGGATTCACTCTTGATTCTTCTGTTCCTGATTCTTCTGTGAAGTGATTCCGTGACTGAAAGCGATTCTCTTTGATTTTTTAAAATAAACTCTTAAAATCAGTACTGAGAATTACTTCACAGAATCAAGAGAAGCTATTTTTTTCAGCTCTCAGCCTTTTAGTTTATTTCAGAGAATCACTTCACAGAATTAAGAGTAGCTACTTTTTTCAGCTCTCAGCCTTTTAGTTTATTTCAGAGAATTACTTCACAAAATCAGCCAAGAATCACTTCTTCTGAAAAACGACGTTTGGCAGAGCTCCTCTGATTCTACTTCAGAATCAGAAGCTGTGAGCTCTGCCAAAAGGGCCCTTATTGTGTTGTGCGCTTGGTTGCATTGTGATTCATCATCTGTAGATTGTATTTCATTCAGTTGGAGTTCATTTCGTGCCAATATATTGGTACTGCAGCTGAAATTATGCCTTGGCTCCTCTTGGTGCGTTTCATGGACACCTGTTGCTCAAACACACTTGCCCAAGCCTGGTGATGTGAAGTATGTGCTCCACACGCTGCCTGTGAGCCCTCAACCTCTCTCCTTGTGTCCTTTAACAAGTCAGTGAAGGCAAATACCTAATAATTGTGTGTGTTAGTTTTTTAGGTGCATCCTTTGGCCGTAACTGACGGTGACACAATTACTGTCTATGTTGACATGGCCAATCATCCAGAGTCTAGCAATTTGCCCCAGGAAGTGCAACAAGCGGCCATTCAGCGGACCAAGGCATGGGAGACCAAGGGCTACCTGAAAGCTGATGCTTTGCAGAAGATATTAGTGGATGCAGGATACAGGTCTCTCAAGTTCACATAAATTTGGGTAAAATACGATGTTGCTGGCGTTTGGCACCTTTTGAGTTGCAGCAGTTTTGTGTAGGCAAGTTGCTGGCACGGGAGGTGAACAGGTTCATGTGAAGAAGTTCCGAATCAGGCTAAGGTTTGGCCCTCACTTCTTGCTCTCTGTCAACGGAGAAGGGACACCTTCTAGATGGTCTCCGATTGTGATGTCATGGGATTGAAATGCAATGCAGTGGGATTGATGCACCGGAGAGCTCAATGCCTTATGGCAAAGAGGCAATAAAGGAGCTGGTGAGGTTGGTGCAGGGAAAGAGCTTAAAGATACATGTATATGATAGTGACTGGTATGGTCGATTAGTTGGAGATGTTGACTGCGATGGGGTTTTCGTGCAGGTAAGAAACTATGATGATGCGCTGTAGTTTCTTCTAGAAATCAACCTGTTGCTCTCTGTTCCCTTTGGCTTTGTGCAATTATAGTACAGAGCTTGCAACACCCCACTTACTGATTCTTGCATAGTAAAGGAAAAGTAATAGCTTGCAACACCCCACTTACTGATTCTTGCATACTAAAAGAAAAGTAACATGTTGAAGTTAAATTGTAAAATGCATAGGATTTGATAAGAATCAAAGTAATATGAAGCTTTTGCCGGTAAATTAAGAAAAAAATTGCACAGCCCCATCAGAAGACGCACGTATTGCTTGGCAGCATATTGGCTATGAAACTAATTAATTCTGTTCTTGGTTTTGCTGTAGGAACACATGCTAAAAAGAGGGCTTGCATGGCACTATACTGCTTATGATCATCGGATAGAGTTGAACATGGTAATTAGTCATCTTTTACTCCTCAAACAACTTGATGGCCAGCACCATTCGACTTGACTGAGAAGAGCTTGCTCTGAACGTATCTACATCCATATATGAGGTTCCTAATACATGGAAATTTTCAGTGGGAGAATGAGGCAAAGATGAGCCGGATAGGCTTGTGGACATCGCCTAAACCTGAAAAACCATGGGAATGGAGGAAGCAGAAGCGACCAAGAATTACTGTTTGATGGCTATTCATAGGCTTATATCCCGAGAAAAATAGTTTCATTGTTGTAGAATTGAATAATAGTTTCATATTTGATTATTGTATCTTTGTCTTTTCTAAAATGAAAAGAAAAAATCATTGTAACTGTAACAGCTGTACTTTCAAGCAAGATCTGATTGATTCCTGTGAGTGTAAGCTGAACATATTTGATTCCTGAAACGAGTAGGCACAAGTAGACAAGACAACAGAGTATACACAAATTTTTTTTCAACTTTTACAGGCAAAATTGACACATTTTCTGTGACTATCTTGAAACAGTTGGGAATACATTGCAAAGATGGTAGTAAGAAAGTGGTTGCAGTGCTGAAGCTTTGCTCTCAAGGATGTTCCATCCAACAAACGTCACTGTACTATAGAATGGTCTGAGCACGGCAATCAACGTCCTAGGTGACAGAATCGCAGACAGAGAGAGAGAGCAAGTCCGTCCCCTCGGTTCTTACCAACCTGACTGAGTGACCACCTCAGTTTACCCTTGTCTACCCTCCGTCTCCTCCCGTGCCGCCATTTCCCATCCGAATCCTCCTGGGGCTTCACCTACAGGTACGCGCGCATCTTGCGCATGCATTCCTGCTCTATTGAAATTTTATTTGGGTCTTCAGGGAAACTACAGGGTCAGTGGGTCACATAGCGTTCCGATCTACTGTTTTCTTCACAGCCTAGTAGTAGCTGCTGGTAAAATGTTAGGAGCAGTAAACTGTATAGAAATCAGTAGCTTTTTTTGGCTTTCCTGATTGGAAACTGCACGGATTGCGCTTCCTTTTCTTGGTTTTTTAGAAATCGTTTGCCTTCATATGAGGAGAAACATAAAATTCAAAAGAAAATTTATAGCAGATTTATTTTATTACGCAGGGATAGGCTAAAGGCTTGAGCTCTACTAGATCCTTATAATATTTATCCATGGAGCAACAAACACAAGGAGTATCTGATGGCATGTACATTTACCGGCATCGATGTGTGGGAGGTGTTGATATCCATGACATCTTTGTGAAGAAGAGCACATTCAGGGTGCTGCTGTCGCATGTCGGTGTGATTCTCCTCCTTGCCAATGTCTTCTGCACCTTATTGTCAAAGGTAGTTTACTTGAAACATCACTCCTAAAATCAACTATCAGTTGCCCCTATTTCAGGGACCTATTTTATAGTAGTAGTCTTCTTGAAGCATGGGACTAAATCAGTTGTGCATATATTCCGCGTTTCAAGTGCTATCCTTTTCATGAGCATCTTAGCTATTGGCTCAAATCTGTGCAGCTATTAGGTTCCTGAATAAGAATCTTATTACAAAACATATTGGAGAGGTTTTACCTTCATGGCTCTCCTTTGTAGATTCAGTTAGTAAATAGAACTGATATACGCTCCCCATTGTTCTAGTTCAGTGATATGTGGGGCTTAAATATTGCAGGAAAATTTATATCTTGGTTCTCTTTGGAGTATTTCATTTGCTGGTATCATTGCGAAATGTTTGCGATATGATCCCGTGAAGAAAGGTGAGTACTGATGCAGTGTTGTCCTTGTTATCTCTGTTTCTCCATGATGTAGCGATTATTGTAGTTGACTTTCAACTTGTCGGCGTTCTGACCACCGACAATACGATCGTGGGGGGTGGTGTGCCTTCGGACTCTGAAGGGCCCAGTCTGAGGAAGACTCGAGAGGATTTTTACCTGGTTCGGGCCACCCGAACGGTGTAATACCCTACGTTCAGGGGACAGATTATCTTAATGATAACGTTACAAGACGGGATCCTCTCTTCGCGGGAGGACCCAGAATATGGGTGAATGGGAGTGCTTGCTCGGAAAGGTGCAAGGATCCTCGGGCTCTGGTGGAGCTCAAGTTTGTCTCTCGTGTGTTTATGGCTGTTGCTTGTGGTGGTTTTCGACTGTTGTCTCTATCGCTCCCCAGGCCTCCCTTTATATAGAGGGGCTCTGATGTTACAGCTAATGTGCCCTACGCGATCCTGCCGTCTCGCCGACAGGTGGGCCCTTTCGTCATTGTCGACATCATTTCTTTCCGTCCAGGCATGGTCATGACCCGTCGCGTCGGACACAGCGGCGGGTACCGTGATGCTCGTCCGGCGCTACTGCGCCGGCTACAGTGCTGTCCCGTCGTGTCTGGCAGCCGTCGCAGCTTTCTGCTGGAGTGTCGCCGTGGTGAATCTCGTTCTGTCTCGTCGGGACGGATGGCAGCTGGTCCCCAGAGTAAATGTACCATAACGCGGTACCTACCTCTTGGGGGTCGCTCTCGGGGGTCGATCTTCGGAGCCCGGGGTCTTCGTGCCCCTGCGCGGCCAAGATATGGCCGCCGTAGGTCGTCGCGGAGGGGTCGGAACCCGTGGCATCCGACCCCCGACTTTCTCCCGTTGGAGTGCGATCTGTTGGATACCCGGGGTACGCGATCCCGACAGTAGCCCCCGAGCCTGATGCCGCTTCGAGGTCTTTGATTGAGGCGGCGTCGGGCTGGTCGTTCCGAAAGTTCGTCGTGTTCCTACGGGTGCGCACGAGCGCGCCCGTAGGGCGTAGCCCCCGAGCTCTCGGTCGACCCAAAGGGTCGGTCGTGGGTTGGATCGTAATGCGGACCACCTTTCGTTGGCGGTTGATCCTATCGAAACCGCTCCGCCGGGTCATCACCCGGTCCTAGAGCGACCCGGGGAATCGGCCAGGCATCGTGCCGATGGCTGAGGTCGAACCGAGATCGATTCCGGTCCTTACACTTGGTAGGGCGTCTGGAGAGCTGGCTTCGAGGCGCTGTCCGTGGTCGGCGTCGTGCCTAGACCGAGGTCATGATCAGCGTCCGATTGACTTGGCCCGATGGCCTTGACTGTCGATCAGTCGATCGCAAGTGGTTTCGTTCTGCGTGCACGCATCGTTCCGACCTTAGAGGTCGGGCCGAGGTCGTTCTCGGTCTTTCGTTCAGTGAGACGCCTAGGTCGGACCGGTTCGATGCGGTTCCTGCCCATGATCAGCGTCGCGCCTAGGCTTAGCCGTAATCAGCGCCTGAACGTATGGTTCGGCCCGGCGGCCTTGGTTGTCGGTCAGCCAAACGCGGGGGGTTTCGTTCGGTCGCCTCCCCTTATTTGGACCCGCCGTTGCGGTTACGGGGATTGGACGGCTCCCGTGCCTCCACGCGGAGGGCTATCGGGCCGTCCAGGAATTCGAACCGTCGGTCGATCCGAGCGGTTGATTTGAATTCGATCGGACGGTGTTGTGGGTGTGGCGGTTCGCACGCCCGCGTCACGTCGCCTGCCAGACGTGCTCTGGCAACCGTCCCGTTGGTGTAATTGTCACCGTCCTGTCCGCGGCGGAGGCGGCAAGGTGCGGCCCGGGCCCGCTCGTCAGCGGGTCACGGGTGGATGGCCGAGGTGCACCTCGGGTCGCGACCCCACGACCGAGCAGTTACCTCTCGACCGATCGTGGGGGGCGCAGTAATTGCTCGGGCCCTTTAAAAAGGGGGGCACGGTAACTTCGCGTCTCCATTCAGCTTTCTCGCTTCGTCTTCGCCCTTTACGTAGGAGTTCGTTCGCTCTGCCTTCCCTCGTAGCACCGCTGGGCCCAGCGATCGTCGCAGCTTGCGTTTCCGTCGCCGCCAGCTGCAAAATGTCTGAGTGGGAGGCTTCGTGCGTCGATGATGCTCTGCTCGAGAGGTGGACCACTGTTGGGATGATCCCGCTGAAGGAGTCGGCGGGTTGGGTGGCCGGCTATGACCATGCCGTGCCTGCGCCGCCGCCAGGGAAGATCGTCAGCTTCCTGGCGTATCATGAGCGCGGGCTGGGGCTGCCCGTCTCCAGCTTCTTCCGCGGGGTCCTGAATCAATACGGCGCCCGACTCCACCAGCTGGCGCCGAACGGGGTCCTCCATGCCGCCGTTTTTGTCACGCTTTGCGAAGCGTATCTGGGGATCCGGCCGAGCCTCCTGCTGTGGAGGTACTTCTTCCTCGCCAGTCTCCAGACGTCGAAGGAGACAGAGGTCGGCAAGCGCGTCGGCGACGTGAGCATCATGCTCCGGGCTCGGGAGTCCCAGGAGTACATCGAGGTTGACCTGAAGACCTCGCTGAAGGGCTGGCGGGGGTCGTGGTTCTACATCGACAACGCCAACCCTCAGCTCCCGGCCTTCGAAGATGCGGTGCCCCGAGCGACGGGGTCCTGAAAGTCGAAGCTCTCGGCGGCCGAGGTCGAGACAATCCGACCTCACCTGGAGGCCATTCAACGCCTCCGAGACCAAGGACTGACCGGGACGATGGTCTTCGGCGTCGCCATGCGCCGACGGATCATGCCGCTGCGCCGTCGGATGCACAGCATCGGGGAGTACGAGGGGCCGGACGACGCGATCTGCGATGTCCGCGGTCGGTCTCTCTCCGACAAGAGGGTCCTGGCCCGGACCTCGGCCGTCTTCAAGGACGCCGAGGACGGCCTTAATAGGGGGCCGCGTCCCCTCGACAGGGATCATCGCCAGCTGGTGAGCGCAGACTCTTTGCTTTGGTTGTGATATGTCGTCGGAGGCTGACTTTGGTGTCATTCAGGGTCCGCCGGCCGCCGTGATCGCCAGCGGAGTTGGGACCAGCTATGCCGCGTTGCTGACTCAGCGAAGGACTGGGTCCAACCCCACGGCGGTGCCGAAGCTGAGGAGGACCGGCAGGAAGCGGAAGACGAAGGCGGGCTTCCTAGACTACTTGTTCAGAGGTGCAGGAACCGCCGTCTCGCCCGCGAAGCCGGCGGTGACGTCGCCTCGTGGCTCGAAGGCCGAGGGAGGCTCGTCGGCGAGCCAAGGCACGGTCGCCTTGGCGGAGGCGGCCGCCACCGCTGCCGAGGAATCGGATCCCTTCGAGGGTCTGAGCTCCTCCGAGGAACAGGAGCAAGGATCGGCCGCGAAGAAGGCGAAGACCGACCCCTTGGGGGTGGTGGCCGTCAGCTCCGAGAGTCCTGTGGACTCGCCACCTCGTGCGGCCGAGGCGACCGCGGTGGAGCCCGCTCGAACCACACCCACTGTCGCCTCTCCGCCGGGGGGTCAAACTCCGCGCCGTCCAGCCATCCAGATCCGACGTCG
>BCLH01000036.1:5482-54375 GCA_001602315.1 Zoysia pacifica | reverse complement strand
TCGCGGCAAACTGCCCGAAGTCGTCGGAGCGTCGAGCTCCGCCGATCCGAGCGGTGATGCCGGGGCCGCCGTTGAGGCGCACGATCCGGGGGCGCCGACCGCCTCCTGGGAGGTCTCCGGGTGAGGGCCCCTCCCACTCGAGGGGGCGATCGATGGCTTCGGCTATCTGATGGATCGGGTGGGAGGTGTCCGAGCCCTCAACATGCGGTTGGTCGCCGGCCTCCGCCAGCTGTTGGGGGTCGCTGAGGAGGTCGGCGCCATCTATGATGAAGACCACCTAGTCGAGTGCCGGGTAGGCTCGGGTCCGGTTCTTTCGCTTCTATTTTTCCGATTCTCGGGCTGACAACTTTTTGCAGGACAACTTGTACGCGGTCTTTGGTCGGCCACCACGCGGGTTCGTCGCCCAAGCTGAGGTCGACGGCCTCAAGGAAGAGTTAGCGAAAGCGCGGGCCGAGTCGGGGGAGGCTGCGGCGGACTTGAAGTCGCAGCTCTTTGCCGCGCGGGAGTCGGCTCGCGTCGCCCTTGAGGAGGCGAACAAGGCGCGTGCCGAGGCGGTGGCGTCCGAAGCACAGGCAACTCGGACCGCGGCGGCCCTTGAGCAGGCCAACCTCACGGTCACCGATAAGGTGTTGCGGTTTTCTCTGACCTTTGGGTCGGACTCTGACTCACCCTTTTGTAGGTCTTCGTCACCAAGCGGCGGAGCATGAGACCGAGATGCGGCGGCTCGGGCTTCTCCACCAATATGTCGAGGGTGCCCGCTCGACCCTGGAGTTCACGCTGCGCATGACGAAGGATGAGCGCGACCGTGCCTTCGAGCAGGTTGACCTCCTGAAGTCGGAGCGGGTGGTGCTCCAGTCCGAGGTCGAGCAAGCAGTGGCGGACCTTGGCCAGACGCGCGAAGAGGCTGCCAAGGTCCACGAGGAGCTCTCGGCGGCACAAATCCGGAATGAGCGCCTGCGAAAGAGCCTCGATCGGGCAGGGCAAGGCCGCGGAGGCCGCCGTTAAGGAGCGGGATGGTAAGGGTCGGTCCCTTCCTGATTGCTCTGGTCACTACCGGCCTTCTAACGTTTCGAAGTGCAGGATTGGCGAGCGAGGTTCAGAGCCTGAGGGCCACGGGTCTGAACCATTTTGGGAGGTTATACTCCGGAGCGTCGGACTCCGTCCCGACAGCGGTCGTCGCGTACTCTCTGTGGCAACTCCCGGAGATCGTCTCCAATGTCGTGATGAGGGCGCTGGAGGACGGGTCCTCGACAGCCTTGGCCCTGGTCCGCTCCCATTACCCGGACGCGGACCTTGGCAGGGTCGTTGAGGGCTTCGCGTCGGGCTACTCGGACGAGCAGCTGGACGCGATTGCGGCGGAGACGCTAGAGCCGGGGGCGAAGGCTGTTGCCGACTTCAAGACGGAGGACTTTCTGCCCGAGCGATTCGGGCCGTTTCCCTATCTGTTTTTATTAGGTGTAGAACCGTCGAAGGTTCTCGATATTCCATGCGTTCGCAAGTTTCCGACCGTCCTCGGTTGCCAACTTGTAGGCGCCAGGCCGTAGGACGTGCTTGACTACAAAGGGTACTTCCCAAAGGGGCGACAACTTGTGCTGGTCGGCCTTCGTTTGCACCATTCTCAACACAATGTCTCCGACGTTGAGCGCCCGACCTTTGACGCGTCGAGCATGCAGTCGCCGTAGACTTTGCTGGTACTTGGCGGAGCGCAGGAAGGCGACCTCGCGCGCCTCTTGCAGCTGGTCGAGGCTGTCCTGCAGCGCGGCCTGCGATCTCTCTTCATCGTAGGCTCGGACTCGCGGAGAGTCGTAGTCGAGGTCGGTCGGTAGCATTGCTTCCGCCCCGAATGTCATGAAGAATGGCGTGAACCCGGTGGTTCTGTTGGGGGTCGTTCGCAGACCCCAGAGGACCGACGGGAGTTCGTTTACCCATCGTCCCGTTGCCCTTCTGACGGAGTCGTAAATTCGAGGCTTCAGGCCTTGGAGTATCATTCCGTTGGCTCGTTCGACCTGGCCATTCGTCCTGGGGTGCGCCACGGAGGCGAAGTCTAGGCGAATGTGATATTCGTCGCAGAATTCTCGGAATTGCTGACCGGTGAATTGCGCGCCGTTGTCGGTGATTATGGAGTTCAGGACTCCGAACCGATATATGATGTTGCGGATAAACCCGACCGTCCGGGTTGAGGTGATGTTGGGCACTGGCTCGGCTTCGATCCACTTGGTAAACTTGTCGACGGCGACGAAAAGATGGGTGAAACCGCCGGGTGCTCTCTTGAATGGTCCGAGGATGTCGAGCCCCCAAACGGCGAAGGGCCAGGCGATCGGGATCGTCTGGAGCTCTTGTGCCGGTAGGTGCTTCTGTCGGGCAAAGAACTGGCAGCCCTGGCAAGCTCGAACGAGCTTTTGGGCGTCGGCCACGGCCGTCGGCCAATAGAAGCCTTGTCGAAAGGCCTTGCCGACGAGGGTTCTGGGCCCGGCATAATGACCGCAAATGCCTGAGTGGATATCGTCGAGCAGGTGCATGCCCTGCTCCTGAGGGATGCAGCGCTGCAATATACCACTCGGGCTTCGTTTGTAGAGCTCGTCGTTCGAGATGACGTATCCCTTGGCTTGCCGCATGACCTTCCGGGCTCCGTTGGGGTCGGCCGGGAGAGTGCCGTCTTGCAGGTAAGCGAAGATGTCGCGAGACCAATCGGGGGCGACTGTCATGATCTCTGCCCCTGGTCCGAGGGTCGGCTCGTCGCTCGGACCTTCGACGAGTGGTTCCTCCGCGATTCTGACGGAAGGCTTGGTGAGTACTTGGAGGAAGACGCCGTCGGGGACCGTCTGTCGTTCCGAGCCCATTTTGGCGAGGGCATCTGCAGCTTCGTTGTCCCGACGTAGAACGTGATGGAGTTCGAGCCCATCAAACTTGTCCTCGAATTTGTATCTTCGGGTCTCGGCAGCTGGCAGCCTTCATGACTTAGCTGACGACCAGCTCAGAGTCGCCTTTGATGTAGAGGAGCTGCACGCCGAAGGTGGTGGCCATTCGTAGGCCGTGGAGGAGCGCCTCATATTCGGCTGCATTGTTGGAGGCTCGGAACTGCAGCTGCAGCACGTATCGGAACCTGTCTCCCTTTGGGGAGATCAGAACGACCCCAGCCCCCGCGCCTTTGAGCATGCAAGACCCGTCGAAGTACTTGGTCCAGCATTCGATGCTGTCGGAGGCTGACGGCTCTTGAGCTTCGGTCCATTCGGCGATGAAGTCGACCAGAACTTGGGACTTGATGGCCTGCCGAGGGACAAAAGTATTGTCGAGCCCCAGGAGCTCCATAGCCCACGTAGCGAGACGTCCGATTGCGTCCCTGCCACCCACGATTTCCCCGAGGGGGAAGCTGGTGACGACGTGGACAGGATGGCTCGTGAAGTAGTGTCGCAGCTTGCGGCTCGTGACGAGGACGGCGTAGATCAACTTCTCCACCTGGGTGTAACGAGTCTTGGCGTCGGCTAATACCTCGCTGATGAAGTAGACAGGCCACTGGACAGTCAGAGCCCGACCCTCCTCGTTTCGCTCGACAACGAGGACGGTGCTGACGACCTTCGAGGTCGCGGCGATGTAGAGGAGGAGGGCCTCTCCTAGGGTCGGGGACATGAGCACCGGCGGCGATGAGAGCAGGGTCTTGAGCCGGTCGAAAGCTTCCTGGGCCTCGATGGTCCAGGTGAATCGCTCCGCTTTTCGTAGCAGCCGATAGAAGGGCATCGCTTTCTCGCCGAGTCTTGAGATGAAACGGCTAAGGGCCGCCAAGCATCCGGTCAGCTTCTGAACGCCTTTTACGTTGCCGATCGGCCCGAGTTTGAGGATCGCGGAGATCTTCTCGAGGTTTGCTTCGATCCCCCGCTCGGAGATGACGAAGCCGAGCAGTTTGCTCGAGGGGACCCCGAAAACGCATTTTTCGGGATTCAGCTTGATCTGATAGCGCCGGAGGTTGGCGAATGTCTCCTCCAGGTCTTGGATGAGGTCGGGGGTCCGACGGGTCTTGATGACGATGTCATCGACGTAGGCCTCCAAATTCTGACCCAGTTGGTCACGGAAGCACTTCTGCATGCAACGCTGGTACGTGGCCCCCACGTTCTTGAGCTCGAATGGCATGGTGATGTAGCAGAAGGACCGGAAGGGCGTGATGAAGGACGTGGCCGGCCGGTCGGACTCGCGCATAGAGATCTTGTGATACCCAGAGTAGGCATCAAAGAAGCTCAGGGTTTCGCACCCGGCGGTCGAGTCCACCACTTGATCGATGCGCGGGAGAGGGAAAGAGTCTTTCGGGCAAGCCTTGTTGAGACTCGTGTAGTCAACGCACATCCTCCATTGCCCGGTCTTCTTTCTCACCATTACAGGGTTGGCCAACCATTCGGGGTGGTAGACCTCTTGAATGAACTTAGCCTCCAAGAGCTTCGTTAATTCTTCCCCGATGGCTCGGCGCTTCTCCTCGTCAAAGCGCCGGAGTCGCTGCTTGACGGGCCGAGAGCCCGCGATGATGCCGAGGGAGTGCTCGGCGACTTCTCTCGGGATGCCGGGCATGTCCGATGGTGCCCAGGCGAAGACGTCCCGATTCTGGATGAGGAAGTCGACGAGCGCGCTTTCCTATTCGTCGAAGAGCGATGTTCCGACCCTGGCCTCCTCGGAGGGGTCGGCGGGGTCGAGAATGACCTCTTTGGAGTCGTCGGCGGGTTTGAAGGATGTTGACGACTTGGGTTTGGAGTGGGGCGCTGGGTCCGGCCCTTCAGTTTTGCGGATTGCGTCCAGCTGGGCTGGGCCCGATTCGGCGGCGGCTAGCTCGAAGCTCTCCTGCTCACAAGCTAGGGCATGTTGGAAGCGCGAGGAGACCGTGATGACGCCCTTTGGCCAGGGCATCTTCCGCTTCAGGTAGACGTAGTTGGGGACGGCCATGAACTTCGCGTAGCATGGCCGACCCAGGATGGCGTGGTAGGCGCCGGTGAAGTCCACCACCTCGAAGGTGAGCGACTCAGTCTGAAAATTGCTCCGGTCACCGAATGTGACCGGGAGCGTGATCTGGCCGAGGGGCGTCGTGTAGCCTTCGGGGACGACTCCGTGAAACGGAGCGTGGGTCAGACGAAGGTTGGCCTCCGTCAGCCTCATTGCCCGGAAGGCGTCGGCGTAGAGGATGTTGAGGGCGCTCCCTCCGTCCATGAACACCTTTGACAGGCGCACGGAGCCGACAATGGGATCGAGCACCAACGGGAGACGCCCGGGCTGTGGAACGTGGTCCGGGTGGTCGGCCCGATTGAACGTGATTGGGGCCTCGGACCACTTGAGGTAGCGGGGGACCGCGGGGTTGATAGCGTTGACCTCGCGCCATGTCCTCTTCTGGCGGCCGCGGGATTCGCAGTAGGCCGCGGGGCCGCCAAAAATCATGAGGCCGTCCTTCGGCTCGGAGAAAACCGTTCTCTCGTCTTCCTCGGCGCCCTTGGCCTGAGGGTTGGTCTTGGCTGTCGAAAAGCCGGCCTGAGGCTCGCTCCTGAAGAACCTCCTTGCCAGGTGGCAATTCCGGAGGGTGTGCTTGACCGGCATAGAATGGTTGGGGCAGGGTCGGTCGAGCATCTTGTCGAAGTGGCCGTCGTGGTTAGCCGATTTCTTGGTCGGGGGTCGGGTTGGGTGGTCCGCGGCGGTCACGAGGTCGTCATCGTGGCGTCGACCTTTGCCCCCCTTGCGGCTCGAGCTGCCGGCCCCCCGCTCGTTGCGGCGGTCCGCGGACCGGTCGGAGGGTCGGTCTCCCCGACGGTCGTTTCCCGGCCTTTCGTCCTTCGCCCGACCTTGGTCGAAGTTGGCCTGCACGGCCTCTTCTCCGGTGGCGAAGGTTGTGGTGATGTCGAGGAGGTCTCGGGCAGTCCGAGGGTTCCTCTGGCCCAACTTGTGGACGAGCGCCTTGGACGTCGTGCCGCAGGTGAAGGCGTTGATCACGTCGGCGTCGCTGACGTTGGGGAGCTCGTTGCGCTTTTGTGAAAAGCGCTGGATGTATTCCCGGAGCGACTCACCGGGCCCCTGCTTGCAATTCTTGAGGTCCCAGGAGTTGTCTGGACGCGTGTAAGTCCCTTGGAAGTTGCCGACGAAGATTCGGCGCAGGTCGCTCCAGTCTTGGACGCAGCCCTCGGAGAGGTGTTCGAGCCATCCTCGGGCTGAGTCGGTGAGGAAGAGCGGCAAGTACTGGATGACGAATAGGTCGTCCGCCCCTCCGGTCCTGCAGGCGAGGCGGTAATCCTCGAGCCAGTGGACGGGGTTTGTTTCCCCGTTGTAGCGGTCGATGGTGGTCGGGGCGCGAAATCTCTGCGGAATTTTCGCGTGCCGGATGAGCGACCCGAACGCTCTGGGTCCGACCCCCTCAGGGCTCGGGCTCCTAGAGTCGAGGGAGCCGCATCGGTAGTAGCGGTCGTGAGAGCGTTTCCGGCGAGATTCGTCGCGGAGCTCGCTCCTCGCCTGTCGCCTGGCGTCGATGGTGCCGCGGACGTCGAGGTTGGGGCCGAGGCGGGGGAGGACTGACCCCGCGTGGCGTCGAGGGTTCCGTTCCTCGACCGGGCTGTCGCGCGCCGAGCTCCGCCGATCTTGAGACCGGCGGTTGCTTTTCGTCTCCGACTGCTGGGGTCGGAGAGACGCATCTGGTCGTTGAAGCGCGTTGCCGAGGTAGAAGCGTACGCGGTCGTACACTTCCCTCAGCGCTGGATCCTCGGGGGCAGCGGTCTCGTTGAGGATGCACGCTGCCGCCGCGAGGTTCTCGAGCGGGGTGTCGAAGGTCGGCGGCCCTCTAGTTGCGAGCTGCTGGTAGGTGGACCGTCCTCGGGCTCGCGCCGTGTCGCTGGGCCCGGCTGGAGCCTTGCCCCTAGGCTCGGGGCTGTCGGTGCATCCCGGGGGCGACAAAGCTTGGCCGGCGACGTCCACTATGGGGCGCAGGGACAGGTTGGCACCCGGCGGCGTGTTGCCGGGAGTCGCCGGTTCCGCGCCCTTCGGGGCGTGGAGAGTGAAGCACTCACTTGACGGGTCGTGCCCCAAAATAAGGTGGCTCCGGGGCCACCAGCGAGGGTGCTCTCCACACGGAGCTTGGAGGCAGAGCTCGCCGCCTTCGCCCGCGACGAAGTTCAGGCTCTCGAAATGGAAAGCCTGTCCAGAGGCGAAAGCGGGGACTTGCCACGACCGACCGTCTCTAGAGACAGCGACCGTGAAGTCCCCAAAACGGAGATGGGAGATCGAAATGTCCCCTACAACGAAGTATGGGGCCATCGAAAAGCCGAAACGAGAACACACCAAAAGAGAGATGCCTCTTCCTGGCGCGCCAACTGTCGGCGTTCTGACCACCGACACAGTGAATATACGATCGTGGGGGGTGGTGTGCCTTCGGACTCTGAAGGGCCCGGTCTGAGGAAGACTCGATGGGATTTTTACCTGGTTCGGGCCACCCGAACGGTGTAATACCCTACGTCCAGAGGACAGATTATCTCAATGATAACGTTACAAGACGAGATCCTCTCTTCGCGGGAGAACCCAGAATATGGGCGAATGGGAGTGCTTGCTCGAAAAGGTGCAAGGATCCTTGGGCTCTGGTGGAGCTCAAGTTTGTCTCTCGTGTGTTTATGGCTGTTGCTTGTGGTAGTTTTCGACCGTTGTCTCTATCGCTCCCCGGGCCTCCCTTTATATAGAGGGGCCCTGAGGTTACAGGCAATGGGCCCTATGCGATCCTGCCGTCTCGCCGACAGGTGGGCCCTTCCGTCGTTGTCGACATTATTTCGTTCCGTCCAGACGTGGTCATGATCCGTCGCGTCGGGCACAGCGGCGGGTACCGTGATGCTCGTCCGGCGCTACTGCGCCGGCTACAGTACTGTCCCGTCGTGTCTGACAGCCGTCGCAGCTTTCTGCTGGAGTGTCGCCGTGGTGAATCTTGTCCTGTCTCGTCGAGACGGATGGCAGCTGGTCCCCAGAGTAAATGTACCATAACGCGGTACCTACCTCATGGGAGTCGCTCCCGGGGGTCGATCTTCGGAGCCCGGGGTCTTCGCGCCCCTGCGCGGCCAAGATATGGCCGCCGTAGGTCGTCACGGAGGGGTCGGAACCCGTGGCATCCGACCCCCGACTTTCTCCCGTTGGAGTGCAATCTGTTGGGTGCCCGAGGTACGCGATCCCGACACAACTCATGGTAGCAAAACAATATATTAATTCTGGGCTTCCCCTACTTTACATTCCTTTAAAAATGTTTGTTGGAAAGTATAATTGTGTTCTTATTAGATACACGCATTAATTTGGTGCAGAGTCAGTGGTGATCGTGCCGACGTTTGGAGTTCAATTAGAACAACACTTTTGGAGGTATGGCTTGCTCAGCATTTATGTTCCTAGGATGGCTTATATGCTCAAGAAAGTAGAGGCTGTTTCCTCACGTCTTCTTAATTCCAATGTTGTTTTATATAGCGGAAGAGTCCATCGCAAATTCGTGCCGATTGGCAAGATCTTAAAACCAGTGCTGAATGAACACGTGACTCCTGTCACATGTTACTGGAGCCTGGCACTTCTTCTACGAGATGAATATGAGCTCATGGTTGTTTTTAAGGTAAAATGTTACTCCCTCTCAGTAAGTTTTCAATTGCCCTGTAAGATACCTGTGGTCTGAAATAGCTTGCTTTGCAGAGACTGCGTCCACGAGCCAAGATATTGGTTCTGATCTGGAAATCTTTATTTGCATTCGCAAATTCTGATGGCACGGCCACTTCTATGGTTTGCCAACCATCAGATTCGCGTGGACATGTCGAACAAGATGTCGGCGGGCAACCTGAAAGTTCATTGTAAGATGTGATTCTCAGAAAACTTTGCTGACAACATATTAAAGTTTCGATGGAAATGACTGTTTTCATGGTGAACAATTGACACCTTTGCTGTGGGAATTTATGTTGTAGTAGTAACTTAGGCCATTGTGTAATGCTGTCCTCTGAATATTCATATCAGAAAGCATTGTACTGCCCCGGTTGATACTACTAGCTTCTAATCAGGGATTCGAATTCTGAACACTGTAAAATCATCGCCTGACACTCTTGCTGAAATTAAAAACCGAGCCACTTGCACGCATCAGATCGGTCCCTGCACATTATCTTGTTCCTTGACCAAGACATGGAATCAACTGGGAATTGTCAACCTAGCGCAGAAGCTGAACAATTCAGAGTTTATTTTTTTTTCAACCAGCCATGCCGATGCGCCTTCGTTTTCCTTCTGGTATCTGTAACGACTACTTCAGCACGTTGTCTGGAGTCTTCACATACTCTCTTAGTACCAGGGCTGTTCTTGAGCACCACCGGTTTGTGCCCACGGGCTAATGAGGCCAATAAATGCAGTGGATCTGAAATCTGAAGTGACGGGGATCTGTACTTGCCAGTGTTCCGAAGAACTCAAGAAGTCGTCTTCGTACCAACCATGCCATCATCGCTAAACATTCCGTTCTGCCCACCTGAGCCAGACAAAACTGCTGCAGTAGATAGTAATTCTCGAGAGCTTGCCTCTCTTCCATCAGACCATCAGCATGTTACGAAGTAAACAACTTTAACAGCTTATGGATTTTGGAACTCAAACAACTTTAACATTTTCTACTAGTAAAACTTCAGTAAACTTCGTACGAATTTAAAGTTACAAACTGGCTGATTCAACTGCCAGCGTCCTTGTTCAGAGACGTACTGCGCCTCTGTAACCATCAGCATTGGTTTCAGCAAGAATGGTTGGGTGACCGACACCGAGAGAGCGTCCGACACTTGGGTCCAAGTCACTGTCTCAACGGGGCCCACACGGTACTGGATGGCGACACCGAGCGTGACAGCACGGATAACCAAGACGACTAACGCGAGAGCAGAAAATGCAACCACAGGCCGCGTACGCGTCGTGCTCGCTCGTGGTCAAGCGAAAATCGACAGGACGGATCGTGCTCTGTTTTCTTTCATGTGGCCACGCCACACGCTGCTTAAGTCAATTTCGTCACCGTGCTAGATCGCCGTATTCGTCGGAGAAAAGAAAAGGAATAGTATCACCTGCAGTTTTCTGATTGAACCTATGATAAATAAGTTTTTTTTAAATAAAACTTAATTGATTCGAATCAAAATAAATTTGAATCGTTGATACGTCATATCTAACAACTCTCGATTATTCCTGGCGCCTAGCTTCGTCATGCCCAATGCCACTGCGACCTCTGGTGCATACGAGCAGGCAGCGAGACATGGAAAATGGGTTTCGGATGACGCAGTCTGAAGATTCTTCTGTCTCTCGACCAGATCTCATCAGTGTTCTCCCCCGTCACTTCCGTTTCACCCCTCGTCGCGATCGGATCCCAGACCAGGCGAGCACTGGGAGTCTGGGACTGGGAGGGAGGAGCTGGTGAAGTGGCCGGGGACGTCAACTCCAGCAAGGTCCTCGGCATGTGGCGGCAATAACAATTGGACAGTGGCACGACGGCGATAAGGGAGCACGGAGACCGCGAAACTGGTGATTAAGTGTTTCCCGAGGATCTAATTAACGGCTATACTAGCTTGCTGGCTCGGTGCTGGCACGGATCGAACGACGAACGCTTATATAAAGGTTTTCGACTGCTATGTGATAACAGGCTCATAGTGCATCGTGTTCCCTGTCCCTAGACACCAGCTGGATCGAGCTCTGTCTGTCTCTCTCTCGATCGATCTGCAGAGGAAGAAACCTCTCGACCAACTTTGAACTACTTTGGAACGCAGAGATTTCACATAAACCATATAAAAATTTCATGCTAGAAAAAACATAAAAAATAGAAAAAAAATCCTCTGTTCCAAGAACAGAAGGCTTTACTAGTTGTGAGGGGTGAGGACTGAACTGTGGTTGCTTATTTGGGCTGACATCTCGCAACTCAGATGATAAGCAGTCACCCTGTTCATCGATTTGATTTTGGCGCGGCTGATTAATTAGCAAAAGCTGGTGCTTCCAGGTTTTAAGACATTTGGTCTATGTATGATTACGTGGTGTATATCAGCGAGAGAGTGCTTCGCTCGCAAGCTTCTGCTTTTCTGCCAACGTAACATCAGAGATTGACTGACTGACAACGGCACCACAAGGCCGTGCGCAACGGAGCCTCCTTTTCTAATTACTCCTAAGCTCTTAGACCGATCGCATTCAGCAGAACAAGTAGCATCAAACGCCTGTCATTTTTCGTCAGATGGTTCTCGCGCAGATTTCATGAGAGTTATACACGAACGTGCAGAGGCCGTTCGTCAGGTCCAGAGCTGGCCGCGAAGCAGCAGCTGAACTGGTGCTCTCGACAGCGTTCGGAAAAATTGTGCTGATTTGCATGGCTCGGAAGGTCGCAATGAGTCCCAGGAAAACGAGGCTCCTGAAAGTGACGGGTACCATGACTTGTGGGCGTGCTGGTTTGGGCATCGATCAACTGCTCACGTCGCTGCCTGTCTTCTGAATGTGTTGTTCAGCATGTGCCCGGGGATTGCCTCGATGCCTTTCTCTGATAGGAGTAGTACTACTAAAATGTTCAGGTGAAAACACAGCAGGAACCACATTTGACGATCATTATTCTGGCCATTTCTTCATCTGTAACTTCTGAAGTACTAGAAGCATGCACACAGGCATTTCATCTGTCACAACGAAAGGACTACTCCAATGCAGTATAGCGCGCGAGTACAAAGCCACAAATGACGGGCCTAGCGTAAATGCAGTACTCGGTTAGCTGGACGATCAGTACTCCCTATCGTCAATTGATACAGGCTTAATGCCCTGCAAAGCATGCAAGCAAATACAGTGCCTGCGTCGTCAGAATTAGAAACCCTTCACATCACAAATAGAGCAATGTTTTGTCGAACTGATTCAGTAACTTCTTTCCAGCTATAGCTTTTGCAATCTCTATACGGCCCTGGATTCTGGAATCCTATAATCCATCCAAGACCAGCTTTTCGCTGAAACAAGAAGGCCCTTATCCATACTTGAGCTGGTTGGGGTCGAAGCGCATTTATTGGTGTCTTGTTGAAGGGTCGTTTGTCTGACCCTGATGCCTTCTCACATGAGGCAATCTGTGGCAAACAGGAAAAATGCACATGTAATCCAAGGCCTCGCCCCAGGTACTGTTCAGTTTTGAAAAAATAGAAGAGAAATGAATTAGAATAAAGGGATTGAATCTTCATCTAAAAAGTAATAGATTTATTTCTCTTCTAATCCATTTGAATTGGTGGATAACCGAATAGGGTCTAAACCTAGCTGATTGCATCGTGTTATGTCTGTGTAGCAGGTCATCTGGGTGTCCTAATTGTTGGCTAAGCACAGTGCCCAACATAAACCGAAACTATATTTCCCCAATGCGTAGTGGTACACTGTGTGTGAGAATCAGTACAGCTTAAACTTTGCTGTCCTGTTCTTGGTGTGTGAGAACTGAGAATCCAGTTGTCCGAGACTTCTAGGACCTGGTAAACAAACAGTCTTATTGTCAACTCAGCAGCTATGGAAATGGAAGCACAATACTCCGTACTGGGGACGCCTTGGTTTAAACCTCACAAAGTTTCATGTTGCACTGAATTCAGCGAATGAGTAATCCAATTTATCAGCAAGGACAGAGTTAGAGAAAATTATCTCCAAAGGTAGATAACTAAAGAGGGATCGTGTCTGAACTGATACTTACCGACCATACTGGCTATCCGTTTTCAGGAAGCAAAAGTACTATTTCATACACAACACATGATTTGCAAGGAGATATAGCAAGACTACAACATAGCCATGCCCATGCTATGCTCATAGTCCATTATTTTCTTTTAATTTACATGCTGCTACAAACAGTCTTGATTCATCATATATAACACTTTGAGAAGCTCTTCTTCAGATGTGAACATTGGTATACTAGGCAGAGTGGCAGAGTAAACTGGTCCAGTTCACCAACACAGCAGCAGCAACATGCACGCACTGATCGATCGATGCACCATGACCACGGGGTTGACGACGAGAGCATTAAACCCTCTGAGCTGCTACTGCTGCCGCCGCAGAGGTCCCATGGCCCCCGACCGACGCCAGCGCGCTCCGGACGGTGGTGGCGACGCGGCAGCTCTTGAACGCCCTGAAGCTCTCGTGCCGCACGCGGAAGCACGTCGCAGGCCGCGCCTGCTCCTCCTCGCCGTCGCTCCCTGCCGCCGAGAACGCGAACGCCCGGCTCCGCATCGACGAGGAGGCGGGCGACTGCGCGCTGCGGAACGACAGCGACGACGACGACGACGCCGAGGAGAACACACCCGACGACGACGAGGAGGAGGAGCAGGTCGAGGACGACGTGGGCGAGCCCGACGGCCTGGGCGGGCGCCGGTGCCGGAGGACTATCTTGGGCAGGATGGCGCCGAAGAAGCTGTGCTTGCACAGCTTGTTCTTCCCGCGGCCGGTGGCGACGGCGGCAGCGGCGTACTTTGGGGTGAGCGCCGTGGTCTGCTTGGCCGTGTAGTAGGACGGCGGCGGCGTGAGCGGCGGGAGGGTGGCGGCTGAGACGGCGTCGTTCTTGGGCGTGCCCGGCTGCGACTCCCACAGGAATGGCACCGACCCCGCCGAGGCCACGCCGTAGTACACGCGGAACGAGGGGGCGGCGGCGGAGCTCTCCCGGGAGAAGAGCTTGGAGAACACCTTGCTCTCTCCTTGCTTCAGCTGGAGAGGAGGCTCCTCCGTTTGCTGCTGCTGCTCGTCCTCCTTGTCCCGGCTGAGGATGTCCGCCATGGTTGTGGTCATTTTGGATCAGCGGAGGAATCTCAGAGAGAGAGATGCAGGCAGGCAGGGAGGAGAAAATTTAAGGTGAGGGCGTGTGCATGCATCAACCATCGAGCGGCTTTTTATGCACCTCCAGACAGCGCCGGCATATTATAACGGGAACTTTGAGCTGTTAATTAACTCAGCATTAACAATCTTCTAATCTCTGTTTGGTGGTCAGATCTAAGGACATTTGAGCTGACTTTTGACTCTATTTTAATAGTGCGAATTTGATAAACGTAATTACAATTTTACATACTTTAAAATATGTTATTGACGTGTTAATGACAGATAAGATCTGCTAATAAATAATATGTGAGTTCGAATGATATATTTTAAATTTCATAAAATTATAATGGTATATATCAAATTAATTTATTTTAATACTACAAATAGTACTAGTCGGATAGACGTGCTCGAGTTTACGGCGAGAAATTACAGACGACAGAAGCACGATTACTTGAATAAGAGTACTCTGCAAGGTGGAACTGGAACCATAGAACCAGCAACGATACAGTACTACAATGTGCAATTTTGCTCCTAGTACAGATTTGCAGCAAGTGTTTCTCACAAAAAATACTGACAGGCTTGGAAGCAACTGTGGCATGGAAGTATATTCAGACTGACAATCCTGTCATTCTTACTGTACTACCTTTCTCTTCTGTACATGTACTGTACTGTACTGCCGTATTACAGTATTCCTATATTTCACTCGGTAAAAACAAAAGGAAAGAGCATGCGAATCAGTTTGCTGTAACTCGAAGATGTTTTATCAATGCATCACCAGGGATTAGAGGAGAGGGATCTAATCCAGTCGAGTCGGCACCTTAGCTATTTACCAGGAGTACTAAAGCATCATCCGTCGCTATCCTCATCCGCTGCGCACTAACTTCACATCGGCATCTACGCATCTACGTGCAGACCAAAAAAACCCACCCGTCCATGCATGCATGCAGCACCCTCCCCGCCCCATCATATTCGCGCCATAAATAAACCCCCATATTTCTTTGTCCAGCAGCTTGATCTCGACTCTCATACATACAAGCTGAATTCGTTGGGTGGATACAAAGAGGTACTCCGTAGAATAGCATGAACAAAATCTTGTTGGCCACAATACACGCCACTAGCTATGCACCTTAGAATTACCTTCTTGTGTATTTCCTCCAGCTGCCACTAAGTTCTCCTCGATCAATTATTTGTTTTTAGAACAAGATCTCCAATGCGACACTTGGATGTTGGATGAGTTTTAGTTTCCCCCTTTTCAACTGGACATGCTGAGCAGTACTCTCTTCGTCCTCAATTAGTTACCATTTTAGAGTTCACAAGTTTTTTATTTTTATTTGTCATTCTCATTTTTCACTGCACCTTTTTTTTATTTCTAATATACATCTCTATTTCTATCTTTTTTTTTCCGTTTTCAACGCATCTTACCTTTTTCACTATATTTAATCTCCGTACCCACATCTAAAACGAGAGTAGTATGGATTCGTGATAATGTGATCACCTCAAGCTAGCCTAGTACAATCGCCAAGTAATGGCCGGCCATTGCAGTTTGCAAAGAGAGACGCTGGCACCTCGTTTTCTGATCAGGAGACCACGCATTATGATCGACTGAGATACTATACTCCTCCAGTCCAATAATGCATCCATAGCTGATGATTCGCGTCCAGCAGTTAGCAGAGATGAGCAAACCCTAGCTAATGGTCTGGCTGGCTTACAGTCGTACGTAGTTAGTGAAGTGGGGTTGAGAATTGACGGCTAAGTAGCCAGCAGCACGGCGTGCGGTACGTGGATTTGAACGCGTATTGTTAAGTCGGTGATGAAGTGCCATGCATGTCTTACTGCGGCGCAAGCAAAGCCCGGGTATTTTGGATTCTTGAATTATAGAATTTGAATTTTGATAATTCAAAATCTTAACTGTTTAGATTAAGAGATTTTATTTAAATTCGTTGATTTTAAAATTTGGATTCTATAAATTCAAAATCTTAATCATTTAGATTACAAGATTTTATTATTTTAGATGGTATGCATTGTGATATAAAATTTTAAATAATATTTAAATTTATAGGATTCTATAGATATTTATGAGATTTTTTTATTCGGATTTTAAAAATCTCTTAAGATTCAAACGGACCGTAGATGTAGCTGGACTGCTCATCTGATGATTGCAGACCTCTGATGATTGCTGCCAGATTATTCGAGAAGCAAATCAAAGAATTACTACCAGCAAGCGTGGGGTTGTGGACGATGTGACAAAAAAACTACTGAAGGCTAATCTAGCTTAGGCGCCTCGACTATCGCGAGCTCTGGCCTCCGGGTCCTTAATGTCTCGACGACGGCCGATGCATTGTTGCGCGCGTCTAGCTCCGCTAGCGAGTCGTGTGAGATTATATGATATGATGTCGGTAGGCGCGTCGTATCGGTTCGCGATCGTCGACGCAAGTTGCACGACGAACGCTGACACGTCCGGTCCCGTATCTAGCATTAGACCGAAATGAATAGTACAGTCCTGCCGCAAATCCGAGAACCGTTTGCACATGCCACGGATCGAGCGCTCCTTGTGTGGTCTGCGATTAAGCGGCGGTTTCGTTTGGGTGAACCAATCGGAAGATCCGTGCGCGCGAGACCAGCCGACGGCACGGTGTGCGCACTGAAACTTTGAGATACTCCCTCTGTTCTTCGTTGATGTCACTGTTACCGTTGATTTTTAAATTTAATTTTAATCATTTATTTTATTTAAAAAAATTAATAAATTTTATATATTTTGATATAATTTAATTTATTATTAAAATTATTTGAATCACAACTTAAAATTTTATACATTCGAACAAATTTTTTAAATAAAAAATAATCAAATTTAAATTTAAAATTCAACGACAACATAACAGAACGGACAGAGCAGAGTAGGTTTTTCCCGCATCGCAAGGGATTCCGATCGAGTGCGCGCTTCTGCTCCTAGCTCTATCTTCATCTTATCCGGTTATCCTGACCTTGTCTTCACTTCTGCGTCAATTGCAGACGATACCGGGTGGAGTGGATGGACATGACCAAATGGCTATTCCTGCTACTGCGCGCCTCGGAAACGGGCCGGAGAGACGGCCGGCCGTCGGAAGGGAAGGCGGTTGCCTACCTGTGAGCTACACGGCGAACGGAATGAATGCGGACGGCCACCACATCCACACGGGCGAGCGTTCCATACCTCATATCCAGATGCATGGCGGTGTTGGAGTTGCGTGTTGCCAATCTGCCGCCGGCCGCGCCTCGGGACGCGGAGGCCTGGCCGGCGGTTGCCGCCCGGCCACCTGCTCCTCGCCGGCTACGGTTGAAGGAATGAATGCGCGGTGGCCGCCCGTGCCAAGACAAGACGAGAGATCCTTCTACAGGTTGCAGCACCGCGCTTTACAGAAGTACTCCTATGGCGCAACAGCAGCAGGCTGTAGACATACTGGCCGCAGCAAAGCCCAGCAAAATCACTTGGGCCACATTGCAATGTTGGCAAGTGCATGCGTGTTGTCGGTCCAGTTTCCGGCCTTGCTCTGTACCTCCAGACACCTTAGCTAAGGCCCAAATGTAATTTTAATTAAGGAAAAAGTTTTATTTGCCCTCCTATCGTGTTCCCTTTTCCTCTCTTGATTACAGATACTCAGACTTCTTTCACTTTTAAAATCGTTCGTTTTTCCTCTTCGAATAGCTTAGATGTCGGTTTTCGTTGACGTGGCACATTTGGATGACGTGGCGGTTGACGCGTGCAGTCCATGTGACAGTGGACACTCGAAGTGTCCTCGCTTTGTTTAAAATTGAAAAAAAAATTAACATGCTCAAAACAATATAAAACTTTGCATAGACTTAAATTATTTCGCAAGAAACAACTTTTGTTTCAAGGCCAATTTCAAAATCGAAACACATTTTGAAAAATTCAAAAATAAAAATAACCATTTAGAAGCAAAATTTATCTGGACCTTTTAACCTTTTGATAAAATTTCATAAAATTTCTCTAAAATTCATATCTTTCTAAGTATATTTTATTTCATATACATTTTCTTTGGAAACTTTTAGTGCTCACTTTTTGAACTTAATTCAAATTTCAAATTTGAGCTAAATTATTTATTTCTTTTGAGCTCAAATTTCAATTTTTTAAATTCAAAAAAGAATACTTAACATGCTCAAAAAAATATGAAACTTTGCATATATTTAAATCATTTCACAAGGAAAAACTTTTGTTTTAGGCCCAATTTCAAAATTGGAACACATTTTATTTGAAAAATTCAGAAATAAAAATACCGTTTAGAAGCAAAATTTATCTGGACCTTTTAACCTTTTGATAAAATTTCATAAAATTTGTCTATATTCATGTATTTCTAAGTGTATTTCATTTCATATACATTTTCTTTGGAAACTTTTAGTGCTCACTTTTTGAAATTAATTCAAATTTCCAATTTGAGCTAAATTATTTGTTTCTTTTGAGCTCAAATTTCAATTTCTTTAATTTTAGCTCAAGTTTCATATTTGTTTGATTCATGTATTTCTAAATATTTTCAAAAAATAATGTGACTTTATGAAAATTTTAAAATTTTATAAAAAAAATAGAAGGTCAAGATAAATTTTGGTTCTAAATGGTTATTTTTATTTCTGAATTTTTAAAATAAAATGTGTTCCGATTTTGAAAATATGCCTAAAATAAAAGTTGTTCCTTGCAAAATGATTTAAGTCTATGCAAAGTTTAATATTTTTTTGAGCATGTTAAGTATTTTTTTCGAATTTTAAACAAAATAGAGACACGTCGGCTGCCCACTGCCACGTGGACTGTCACGTCAGCGAAAATCATCATGTAGACTGCACACATCAGCGAAAATTGCCAACTCAGCCGCCACATCATTGAAATCTGCCATATCAGCAAAAACTGCTGTCTAAACCACCCGAGAAGGAAAAACAAACGGTTTTAAAAGTTGAGAGAGTCTAGGTACTGGTTTTGTAACTGATGGAGAAAAAACAAAAACCTGTGATAAATAAGACTTTTTCCTTTAATTAATTTCTCGCTATCCGTTGACATGGTAGAGGCTCTCTTATCCAATTATTATCCTAAATAGGATTTTTTTTAACTAGTCCACTCTATATTTCGTAATGGAAAAACCAAAAAAATTCGAAAAAAGTAAAAAAGTCTAATTAGATCTATTTCTAATTTTTGGGAACCCTTTGAAAAGACGTTCAAAGGGTTTCTCAAATCAAACAAAAATGGTAAAAAAGCTCCACATTTTATCAATTTTATGTTATGTAATCATTTAGATGGTAATGTAAATGAACCATAACTATGTAAACCTATTCCTAAAAGATTGATACCAAAATAGCAGATCCAAATTATAAGAAATCCTATCAAAGCTACAAATGCGGAATTGGCACTTTCCAATTTGGATTTGTTCTACTATGTAAATAAATTGCAAATATGGTCCAGGTAATAAATGCCCAAGTTTTCTTAGAATCCCAATTAAAATAGAATCCCCACGCCTCATTAGCCCATACTGCTCCACAAAAAATACCTATGATTAAAAGTGTAAATCCCAGACTAATAACACGATAACTCTAAGAATCCAAACGCTCAGATAATTGATATTTGTAATAATTTGGAAATGAGAGAAAAGAGGTATTTTTTAAGGCACTTCTTTTTCATAGAAATATTCAATCTCACTAAATAAAAATGTTTTAAGTAAGTTTTTATTTTTCTTTTTATAAAAAAATAGAAATTCTTTCGAAATCTAATGATTAGAAGAGCTGCGTATAATTAAGATCCGCACAAAAGAATTGCATAGCTTAGTAACATCATACTGACATGCGTCATTAACCACTGAGATCAGAGAGCGGTACTAGTATTGTAGATCGATGCATTTCAGTTAAAAGGCCTGATGTGGCAAAGCCTTGCGTTAAAATAGTACTTGGCGTAGTTATTGTGCTTAAATCATTTTTCGAGTTCTGTATCTTAAGAATAGTATGAAGAATATATAGAGCCCATGAAAGAAAGACCAATGACTCATAAATTACTTAATAGAAAATGTCTCGAAGAAACCTACTCGTAGTGGCAACTAAACACGAAGGTTGCGTTCGTTGCGAGACTTAACCCAACACCTTACGGCACGAGCTGACGACAGCCAGGCACCACCTGCGTCCGTGTTCCCGAGGGCACCCTTCTCTTTCAAGAGGATTCGTGGCATATCAAGCCCTGGTAATGTTCTTCGCTTTGCATTGAATTAAACCACATGCTTCACCACTTGTGCGGGCCCCGTCAATTTCTTTGAGTTTCATTCTTGCGAACGTACTCCCCAGGCGGGATACTTAATGCATTAGCACCTAGTATCCATCGTTTACGGCTAAGACTACTTAGGTCTCTAATCTCATTTGCTCCCCTAGCTTACGTCTCTCAGTGTTAGTGTCGGCCCAGCAGAGTGCTTTCGCCGTTGGTGTTCTTTCCGATCTCAATGCATTTCGCCACTCCACCGGAAATTCCCTCTGCCACTACCGCACTCCAGCTTGGTAGTTTCCACCGCCTGTCCAGGGTTGAGCCCTGGGATTTGATGGCACTGTTTGAGCACCCCAATCACATTTGTCGATATGTCCGAGTGGTTAAGGAGACAGACTTGAAATCTGTTGGGCTTCGCCCGCGCAGGTTCGAACCCTGCTGTCGACGATTGGTTTTTCTTTCCCACATGTTTCTTTTTTTTTTTTTAGAGAATTTCCTACCGTCCTTGCTTAACTCCTTGATGCACCATAAAGCTCTGTTTAGTCAATCTTTTTGTTTTCTCTGGGCGTGAACTGAGGAATATATCAGACGCGTCTATACTCGTGGATAAAAAACACCATTGACTTAAAACATCAATTTGATCATTAATTTTATTAAAAAAATTGTTTTAATTTATAAATTATTAATCGTGATTTAAATTTCACTAATAATAAATCAATAGTAATAAAATTTTACACATTTAAATAAATTTTTTAAATAAAACAAATAGTTAAAATTAATGTTAAAAATTAAAGATGTTAATATTTTAAAACCGAACGTAATAATTTTAATCAACATCAGTAGATGGCGATGGGATTCTCAATATGCCCGTTACTAAATTAGGCAATGGCTTGCCAAAAAAGAAAAAAACACGCAACAAGCCCCAGCAGATATGATTTTTACTAGTATATAAAACAGAGAACAAGATAATTATATTTGTAATGTTTTTATTTTGCTAACATGTTTGTCTCTTGAGGAAACTAGAGTCAAATGTATTCACCTTTTTCTGCATAGCAGTTCAGTCCTTTTCTGGAGTACCTTGGAAGAAAAGGTTCCTCCATGAAGACAGAGCAGAAGCAAACCCACTATTTTAATATATAATCTCACCGCAAGTCTAAGTAATTCTAGATCATATAAATTCCAAAATATACAAACCGCAAGTCTGCTAGTGAAATGCTAGTTTTTGCAAGTTTCATAACAAAGCACATCACGGAATTCATCACATAACATAGGATTACAGATGTCGCAGATCCAAGTCTTCATTTACATCCTAGTACTATACACATAACAACGCACCATGATTTCAAGTTGTGTTCTTCGTTAATGAGACTTCATCTCACTGTAACCTCTCCTTTCTAAGCCTCTCAAGCTCCTTCACGATCTGCCAGTGTTCCATGGAAAGTCTCGCCTCACCAAAGCTTGCAGCAACTATCTGCGCCATCGTCAGCCATCTGCAGATCAGTGCAAGGGAAGTCAGCTAAAGCAATTAAGCCTCCCTTAAACTATAATTACAAGCAATGTGTGAGATGAGTTGCACGTGCACAAACCTGCTCAGTTCAGAGCAGCCCAAGCTCCTATCATCACGCATGGCACTGACCATTTCATCTTGAATCATCTACAATTACAACATCATGTAACTTTCAGAACATGACATGCAAAAAGGTTCAATTTGGATCTTCGGAATATCTCAGGGTTCAGTTCATTGTAGAGAGTGGGGTAAGGGATGGATGATTACCTGATATGTTTCAGGTTCAGTTGACTGAGGAAGCGACCTAACTGTTGCCAGATACCATCTCCAACTGTCGAAGTCCTCTGAACATGCATTGACTGCTGGAATGGAGGATGGGCGAAAAGGCACAATCAAGTCTGAAGAAAGGATATTTGATTTCCCCTCAGAAAGAGTGAGTAGCTGCACGTCAGTTGCCATTTCCAGCTTGTAGTACTCAAAGTCATATTCGACCTGAAAATAAATTCAAAGAGATGCATTTTTCATAACTGAGCCTAAGGCCGACACTGATAGTAGAGTTATAAAAAATAAGAAAATAGGTTCAATACTGCAAGTAGGAGACTCGTACCATCTGAGACTCCATCAAACTCTTGAGCAGAACAGTATTCTCAACACCTTTAGATGTCAAAGATCCTGCCTGCAGAGTAGTCTCATCAAATGTCAGGTGAGAACCTTGAGGTAGCTGAAGAACCCCTGTGATCAACCTACAGCAAATATTGTGATTAAAGGTAAAAATTAGTTTTAAATGGCAATTTGTTAAAATATTAGTAGTTAGATGGTCAGACAAACTAAATGTCATTTTACCTTCCTGACTTGTTGTCCTTTGTAGGTTGTAGTGTTGCTGAGTTGAGATACTCAATTGACAGAGGGATAGCCTGTGAATAGGGTACTAATCTCTGGATCAGGTTGTGCAGTTGATTTCCAAATATGGAGGCACTTTCTCTGTTAAAGCCAGTGAAATTCAACGAGAGCCTCCCGACAGTAACAACATCCACCTTATTGCGAAGCTGCATAGAGATAGCAGGGAGCAAATTAATTGATTATGAATTGTCTTAGCAAGAATCATGCCACAAAAGCAAAATGCTGTGGTTAGTTATTTTAATGTTACAGACCACACTCCCTAGCTGATTTGTAACAACATACTCTGGATAAAAGATGCAAGAGCAAAGACTGGGCTGCCAGTTCATCGTTGCCAAGCACCAGAGTGAGGTGCGACAGCAAAGACTGCCGAATGCCTTTCAATAGGCTAGGAGAAGGCTGCGCAATCAACAAATAAAGTATGATCTCTATTAGTCAATGGAAAAAATGATAAACAAGTAAACCAGTCAAAATTTGCAAACAAATTTGGTGATAAGTACCTCAACAACAGGAACCTTTGAAATAAAATCATGGGATGATAATTTTCTCCATACCAAACAATGAAGGCGGGGCACCTATACAATCATTAGAAGGAATAGATGTTGATGCAAAAACTGAAGGAAGATAGAACAGAACCTTTTTTTTTAATGAAAACATGAGATCAGATGCTATGCATGAACAAACCTTGCTTGGAGGGAGGTGGGCTGTTACATCTTCTATGAGGTCCAACATTATATCATCCGGATTATCACTAGGTGCAGCTAGCTCTGGATCAAACGTATACACACCTATAAACTCAACAACATCATTTAGTTTAACTTGACTCTCAAGCATATCATAGACCTGCAAAATAAGAACTAAGTTATTGTCCATTGAAAAAAAAGAACAATGTGGCTATTTTAGGAACTTTACCTTCACAAGACATGAGAAAGAGTTTCCAGGAATACGATGATCCCCACCATTCATCTCTGTAGCACTTGCAGGCATTTCTGCTGAACTACATGAGGTTTGGACATCATCTTCCTTCTGCAAGGAAGAGAAGGGGGATTGACTCAGATTATGAGACACCTCAATTCCCTTGCCACTAGGATAAATGCAAACTACACAATCGTAGTAAATCAATAACTCAAACACATCATCAGCTTTCATATCTTATTAGTGTATTCAGTAATATTCCATTTACTGGACGAAAAGCAGCTTCAATTTGCTTCCTAGAGAAACAAAATATTACTTTTCACTGCAGTGCAAAAGAAAAACATGTCCAATCCTTACCTGTTTCTTACTGAATGAAGTATCATCTCCATGATCATTTTCAGAAACCTGTTTGAATAAACATATTAGTTGGAAATAGTGGATATTAGACAGCAGATCTGTCAAAATAAAATGTTACATAAACATACATTCATGTCATTATTGTCTCCGTCTCTCTTCCTCTTCTCTCTATGTTCAGTGACCAGCCTATTTGCCATCATGCACATATCAGGTCCTGGAGAAGACTCTAGTGTCCAAGCATTTTGTCCAGGCGCCTGAAGAAGCCAATTGCACAAACCAGGTGAATTTCATTTCATCAGCAGGTCCTTCCAACAAAGAACTTTTTAGCTTACAAATCAAATTCAAGTGCCAATGGGGAAGTGACATACTGGCACACAGTGGAAGAGATGGCGTTCCCAAAGGTGCGATTCACATGGGTGAGGCACTGAAAACGGTGAAAAATCAGCAAACTTGTTCGTCCTCCACGTTGAACCATCCTACACAAATAGTGACGTTATAAGCACATGAGCCACTCATTGCAGCTAAACTACAGCTTATGAGCCCCAATCTAGTACCTTGAAAGCACCAATGTAGAATTCAGTCCCCAGCATGTCCTGCACCATGCCCCGGTACCGAACGAGGGTATTTGGTGTAATCAACCCAATATTTGATCCATTCAACACTGGCACCTGAAAGTATTTGGTAGCCATAAGATTGTTAGAACCTGTAATTACACTACAGCACAAAAATGTGTGCTGAAAATGGCCCTTTTTCTCCACCTAGGATCTGAGAAGACAAGTTCTTAACTCAATTACTCAAATTGAAAACAGTAAACCCTGACAAATCCTAATTCCTTGTACATTTGATTCTATAATACTGGGCTTTTTGTCAGGTTCCTTTTCTTAACGCAGATGATTTGCTTCAAACACTCAATGGATTAAAGATAACAGAGTTGATGCGACAAGTCGATCTAAAACTTGAACCAACAACCAGATCCATGCCAACTAAACCTCTATCACGCAACAAGACACCTAAATCAACACAGAAGGAACAGGGATTGATTTTTATTTTTTTTACCTTGTCGAGTCTGCCTTCCTCGAAAAGGAAGGAACGGAAGAGCTCGATGGCGCCCCAGTCCTTCCCCCGGAATGCCGCGACCGGGTCGCTTCCTCCGGACTCCGCCGCCGCCGCAGCCGCCCTCTCGAAGGTGGCGCGCACCGCGCCCAGCGGGTTCCCGACGAGGTCGTACTGTGGACCAACCATCTCCGCTCGATATATCGCTTGGTCGCGTTCTGGAATGCGGCAATCTGGAACGATGGCGGCAGGGAAGGTGGAGGCGGGAGGCGGGGAGAGTGGAGGAGGAGGTTATAGCGAGCAGGGCTTCCCGCCACTGGTGGCAGCGTTCCCGCCCTTACTTTCTCCTCTTCCCGCTATTTTACAGGTAAAGATGGGTCTGTCTATTGGGCTGAATCAGGCCCATTTCTGCACTTCGATACAAGAAATTAAATGGGCTTCAAACCCTAATCACCACATTTAGGCCCACGTACCGGTGCGCAGTTAGTGGGCTGGGCCGACTGCGTCCTCCCCGGAAGTCCGGGTGGGTGCATGCAGCCCGTCTCCTCTCCGTGTCGTATCCATCGCTGTAGGCGTGGACTGGACTGGAGATGACTACTCCGGAGAGTCCAGCTCGATTTTACTACAGTTGACAGCGGTACTGTGCGAGCTCTTCAAGACCAGGATAAAATCATAAATAATCTACACAAAAAATCATAAATAGCATAAAATTATGTGTTGATAAACAGCATTATTGTGCGAGCTCTTAAAGACCAGGATAATTCTTATTCCATTTGCTTAGATTTTGTATTTTTTTTAAAAAAAATCATAAATAGCATAAAATTATGTGTTGATGGGGTACTTTTAATGAATAATGTAGAAACAAAAAAAATTCAAATCGTGGTCAGAATCTTGTCTAAAATTTTATGATTTAGTGACCGGACTGCAGGGAGTGCGATCATGATCCCCCTATTATGTCGAAGGTGCACAAAATCATTACCCAGCGAGTAAATAGACAAACAAAAAATTATATATGCATTGGGCACAGTGTTGTGTGTTGGGGGTGCTGTTTTGTCTTTTTTTTTCTTGTTCTTACAGGGGACCATATGTCCTCTTGTATCTTGCTACTCTCCTTTCCTTAATGAAATACGCAAACCTCCTGCTTTTTCGAGAAAAAAAATATATATGTGCACCAGACTGCCCTTTACACATCAGACTGCCCTTTACACATCAGCACGACGTACTAAAAACTCATACAGAAGAATTACTACTGTTGAAGATCGTACAAAAACATATGGAGATACAACAGACCTGTTCGACTACCTCTTCTATCTTACTCCCTCTGTGCTTTAATTGATATCGTCGTTGACATCCAACATCAAATTTGATCATTCATTTTATTCAAAAAAATAATTTAAATGTGTAAAATTTTAAGTTGTGATTCAAATAACTTTAATGATAAATAAAATTATAATAACATATATAATATTTATTAAAAATTTTAAATAAGACAAATGGTCAAAATTAAAATTAGAAGTCAACGACAACAACAATTAAAGAACGGAAAGAGTATTAAACTGAGGTAGATGAGCGAGTGCATCTGAAAGAGGTAATAGTAGTATCCTCCCTAAAGGAAAAGCCCAAAAATGGAGTAGGAACGTCTGTTACACACAGGGTCAGCTTGATCCAACCCTAGCATCTGCCTACTAAGCTGCATTCTGTATAACAGGGTTCACTAATAACAGAGCGATTTTCACACCTTTGAGTACCTTGAGCTCCACATGGGTACCTTCAGGGGTTCATCGTCTGCAGCTCTGCCCCCGTTTTCAGCAGTGCTCAAGGAGTCTGACATCAAAGGGCTCGATTCATCCTCTTTCGCCTGCGATCAAGACATGCAACTTATGTCAACAAAATTAAAATAACAGTACAGCAACACAACCACAAGATAGTCAGAATACCACTCTACTCTTTCTAGTTAAAAGTGATAAAATTGCAAATGAAAAGGATCCGATACAAAGTTTCAAAGGCAGTGAAAACTCAGTCTGCTCAAAACACTACCAGTTATATTTGCATTCATGGTTGTAAATGGCTCATGTTTAACATTTAAAAGTACACAAAATGATATTCATATCTGCTCAAAACATGTCCATGGAATTTACTGAAGAGAATCATTGGAGAACATACCTGATTGGCTTGCGGAGAAACTTCAGCGGCTTTTTGCTGAGACTCTCTAGTGCAGAAGTACGAATATGAAACCATTCCAATCACTGCAATTAGGATTCCAAGTATATTTCTCCAGCTAAATGGATCATGAAGCAAAACATAGCCAAAGGTGAGAACCAAGCATGTTTTAAGATGGCCAAGGACTTGATAAGTTACTGGAGATGTCTTCCCGATCACAAAAAAAGTGCTAAAGTTCACTGAGACTGATATCAGGCATGACAACACGATGAAAAACTGCAGCGGCAATAAAATCAAACATGGAATCAGATGAAAAAAATATTAATGACTCACAAAATTGAAAACTTGATTTGATGCGTAATTGCTTACCACAACTTGAGATGTGTAATCATAAGCAAAGACATTTTGGTTTGTCAAAAATCCATCCAGGAACGGACCAATAAGGAATAAAGTCAATGCTTGGTATGGGCATGATTGGTACAGAAGCTGGGTTGACGATACCTTGAACTTCTTCTGTATTGTATTTGTCATCTAACGGCTTGTTAAGGATTCAGGTTACACATCACAGAGAACACGTCAATACTCCAAACAAGTGGAACGTGAAACCTTGTAAAAACTCTTATTTGTAATGTATAAAACAGCATATCAACATATTGTGATGAATTCAGTGATGAGTCACTGAGAACTAGCATAGTATGCACAAAGTTGATCTTAAATCATCATGGTGACCTATCTAAACAAGGAAGTATGCATCACATACTGGGAGTTTATATTCAACTGGTACATGAGTACAGTAGCAGAAGAAGCAGTTTTCTTGTTCTAGCAATTTGTTTTGTTTAACATTAACAGCCTCAAACATTTTGCAAGGTTTATGCAAAAAGCATGCTGCAAGCAAATGATTTGGCAAATAGATAATAATTTTACGAAAGAAAATAACGACTATGGTTGAAAGGATACAATTTGCGCAATGCAGGTTGTGATGATTGCCAACAAAGACAAGACAGATCCCACAGCATTGAGTTGCAGATCAGTCACAGTTGCAACACCAACACCAAGAAGGAGTACACTAAGGGAGAGCTTGATATGCCGACTGCAGAGTAAGTCAGTAAACATGTTGAATGTACCATATATGGTTGAGCTTTAAAACGCATGACACATAGTATACGAACCTAAACTTCTTCCTGAAGAAAAGGGTCTCCAATATTACAGTACAAGGAATGATGGCCAGCTTTGTCATCTGGGCATAAAGAGTATTTCAACATTAGAGTGGTGAAGTGATTGGTGTGTGAGCCTGTGAGGTGAGGTGATATGAACTGCATTAAACTAAAGGCCTCTTCCTAAGATGTTGCCTGCCCAGAGACAACACGTGAGATAAAAGAAGCTTTACAGTTTGGAAGAAGCAACCATCACCCACCCAGATAAACAGTTAGCCCCACAGTGACTTCGTGGTATAGAATTAGTAAATCAAAGCGAAACTGTATACCTGGTAGAAACCAACAGAGTTGAAACCTAGACTCAAGTTGAGAAGGCCAATCGAGATGCCATTTAGCACCCCAAATCCCATTACAGTCCTTTTATCGAAAGGTTTGTGCTCAAATAGCTTCATACATAATGCCACATGGAGTGAACAAAATGTGACCAGGAGATGCCAACTTGTCAAAGTAGTGGCTGGAAAAAAAATCAAGTCATAATTGAAGGAAAAGGTAAGGAGTGCTTCTTTAATTTGATAACTTGGAGATGTGCACTACCATGATCAGATTCAATGAAAAGACCAGACCAGACTAACATGTCTATAAATACTTGCGAAGCTACAAAATGTATTATTCCCAAACAGACCACCTGCTATCACTTAAAGCTCACTCTAGCTTTTTCTGTAACAATGTCACCCTTTGTGTATCATCCATGGCTCGGAGTTCATCCCTTTCACGATAATTACATTCCAACTTACAACTCCATATACTTGACAGAACCCTTGGCACTTGGCACTTGTGACCGAACCTTCTCACAAAACCAATTCCCAAACAGTTGGTCAAACAATAGAGTACATAATTCGCACGAAATTTCGTAGCAGCAATTTGTGCTAGTCGGTCCGCAGACAAACTCGCACAAAATCTGACCCTTACATACATAATCACATATCATACGAACAAAACATGGAGCATAAGCATCCACGGACCAAACAGCAGCTGACTATCAGCGAATAAAGCATCGCAGGCCGAGACTGGATCTCATACCGAAGTTGAAGCCGAGGGAGCTCATGAGGGCCTTGTTGCAGATGACGATGGAGACCGAGGACACAACCGAGAGGCTCAGCGCCCCCACCGTCCCGAGCTGGAACTTCTCCCCGCCCAACGCCATCTCCACCGCGGCACCAAGCAGAGCAGGAGCAGGAGCAGGAGCAGGAGCAGGAGAACCGAAAACTCCCCGGGCGAGACCGCCAAACCACGCCGCCGAACAGCACCTGCGCAACCAGAAAGTTAACGTTTCATTCCAGCACAGGCAGTGAGAACACCAGGAAGCAGAGCTTTCCCGATCAAAACTTACTTTTCGCTCCCACGAACCGAATTCAGGTAAGAGGGGGTTGGATACGGGACACAAAAGCGCGTGAATCTGAGCGGAGAACTGGAAATGGCGCGGGGATCTAGGGAGGGAGCAGAAGAAGCAGGACGGGCCGGATCGGGCGAGCTTTGGCTCGCGGTCGCGGCTGCTTGTGAAGTTGTGCTGCTGAGCACCTCGCCTGACCTGCTCCCGTCACCTGCTCACCGGAGACGGAAACAGCGGCGTTTTGCACCGAAGATATTGTTGGAACGGCCGTTTCGGGTTCGGTGGGCTGATTGAGGGAGGGGCAGGTGCTGGGTAATCCAGTTTCAACAGGGGCGAATTTCAACGTGGTTCTCAGTTTCGCTATCCTTAGCCCTGTGGTATAGTTTCCCCTTTGTCGGCACATCAGTTTGACCAAGGTAAAAATAAAAAAAAACACGGTGCTGATCTAGGAGTAGCAGTCCCTCTGGCGCCGTGGTACTTCACGTGCTGCTCCATCAATCCCCGGGACGGATTTGTACTGCGGCACTGCACCGCACCAGTGTGTAAAAATGCGCAAAACTTTCCGTGCCAGCACCACTTACAGGCGCACACGTCGATGGGGGCGCGGCACACAGTGAATCGTCGCCGTCAAAGTAACACACTCCCGGCGCAATCCAGTGGTCAAGACTTTTCCGGTCTCCCAGCTAATCACGCCGGAACCCCCGCATGTTTCTGGCGACCGCCGTCGCTCGCTTGCGTGGAACCAAAGCGTTTGCCGTTTCCCCTCGGTGTCCGGTCCGTGTGGATAAGCTGGCACGGTCCGAGTCAGCCGGTTAGGTGGCACGCCATTGTCGCGGAAGCACGAACCGGATCCCTTTCGGATTGCATCCGGTCCTGGTCGTTATAGTACATTTGATCAATTAATTAATCGAATGGTGTACTACCTTCATTTTAAAATATAAACATTTTTAAGTTTTAAAAAAGTGAAAGTCTTCTGACTTTAATTAACAATATTTAAAAAATTACATATAATTTGTAATATAAAAATATTTTTTTATAAAACCTTATTTCACGATGAATTTTAAAAATATAATTTTTATATGATAAAATATTATTAAATTTTTATTATTAATAATTAAAGTGATACAAATTTATTTTTAATTAAATTTATAAATACTTATATTATTTTGAAACCGATGGAGCACGGGGGGAAGGGTGGCCTTCTTCCTTCTCCGCCGAACCCACCGACGCCTGCTTGCTTGCTTCCGCCGGCCGGTGGAGACGCTGGTGGTGCCTGGTGCAGTGGGCGTGAGTGCGGAGAGGGTGGTGGTCAGCCACTGCCTACTGGTATGGATGGGATTAGCACGAGATCTTCTTCCCATGATAGTGCATGATGCTGATTAGGGCTGGTACGTAGCGGAGGACGGGACAGGCCGGTCCCATGCATGGGGTCTTCTTGATCACCGATTTATTCTCGCAGCGGCCAACGAGCAGTAGATCATGGACCAGCAGGCACGCCCACTGCACTCATCAGAATAAATCGGTGATCGTTTCAATAAAAAAAAATGCTGTCCTCTTTTATGGCTGCCGACACTATGCTCGACAGGGTAGAACAGGACTACGTGCTCGTGGTCGCGTTGCATGGGCGGTTTTGTTAGGCAGTTTAGATGTCGTTACCGAGGAATTAATCGGTCTTGCGTCGCGGTCATGCGTCGGTTGCACAACGGTACCGCTCCTCCCTGCCTGCGTTCCAGTCTACCTCATAAGCAAAGTCAACGGTCATGCATGACCCACGCTTGTGTGTCTCTGTTTCTCTCAAGTATGGAGCCCACGTAATGGGCTGGCTTAAGTGGATGGATGGGCTAAGTGGACAGGCACGGAAGCCCGGCACGCTTCAGGCCGGGTTCCCCAACCGCAAGCGAAAACGAAGAAACGAACGCGCAGACGGATCGCCGCCTTCCCGACCGTTGCCACAGGAAGCGGCGGCCGCATAGTCCAACCGTCTGCCCCATGGCCGTGCCGCTTCCGTCCCCGGCGTGGACGGTCGCCGTGCGCCTGAGACACCGCGGGGGGCTGGAGATGGTCGCCGCCGCGGAGAACGTGCTCCCGGGGTGGGGCCGCGGCGGGGAGCGCCTGTCCCTGCTCCTCCGCCTCCGCCGCCGCCTCGTGCTCGCCGTCACCTCACAGGGCGGGCCACGCGCTCCGGCGAGCGGGGCGCCGCCGCCACTCTGATGCAAGATCATTGGGTTCTTGCGGGGCAGGTAGGCGCGGGTGCCGCCCGTTTGGCGCAGGAATAAGCCGCCGGTGGGCGCCCGGTCGCAGGTGACAACGCCATTGCTTCTCGTTCTTGGTTGAGTTAATTTCTCTAGCTCAGTAGTTGGTCTGAGACCTCTGCCCCCCTCTTTATCTGTGTTGGCCATAGCAGACTCGACCATGGACTCGGACGATTCTGCGCAACGGAGCGTGGACGCCGCTAACGGCGGCGGCCGCGTCGCGTTTCGCATCCGCGTCCTGGCATCAGTCGCGGTGTTCTTGTACCTCAAGGTAAGTTAAACGCACGAAAATTAGAGCTCATGGATTTGGAAGTTCCGTTCTTGACGATTCCGGCGTGCAAACATCTTGCAGGGTGGGGTCAGGGGAGGAGGGAACCGCAAACCGGTTGCGCGTCATGGAGATGCTTCTTGGCGCAGTTCTGGGAGCCCCCATCTCTCCGCAGCTACAAGTGGCTGCTCCGGCCGCTGAAATGGCTGTTGCACAAGTACTAAGAATTTTCCGGTTTGCGCACCATTGCACACAGGACGAAAGCAGAGCAACAAGTGGTTTGACACGCACACTAGGTTAATGTGTTCAGGTTAATCAGATTTCTCTGTATTGTAAAGATAATTGTGGTATCAACTTGTACTCACTCCGTTTCACTAGTTGACGCCCTGGGGAGGTGAAAAATTTCTAGATTACTTAATGTTCTCGCCTATCGAAGCACTGCGTCACTCATTTCTCACTGCACACAGTATCTTCTACATCCATTTCTCACCGCATGGAGAAGCCGGCGAGGTCGGAGCGGAGGAGCCGTCGTGGCTCGGGCCAGCTCGCCGACGGGGCTCTAGACGGTGGCGCCGGGGGGGCTCGAGGCGTCGCCGAAGGTCGATGGGGCTCGGGACGGAGCGGCCGAGGGAGCTCGAGGCGGCGCCGACGGCCGACGAGGCCCGGGGCGGAGGAACCGTCGCGGACGAGGCGAAGGAGGGCGTCGCGCCGGGGCGGAGGAGCCGTCGCCGGAGCGGAGGGCGTTGCGGACGGAGTGGAGGAGGCGTCGCGCCGGGGTGGTGGAGGTCGCCGGCACAGGGAGGAGGCGTCGAGGGCGGGGGCAGAGGGCGTTGGGGTGGGCGAGGACGCCGAGCGGGGCACAAGACGTCGGAAGCTTCTCGGCTAGTGCTCCCCGCGGAGTTGGAGGCTGGAGCACGGCATCTTCAATTGAATGCGCTCACCGCTTGCCTTGTTCCGCGCGTAGGAGCCACATCGTCAATTAAAGTGAAACAGAGAGAGTATTTCAGAAGCGCGGGAAACATTTGGGTTACAATGTGGCACTGGCGAAACGCTGGAACCCAAGGAAATACATTTTGGTACCTCGAATTTTGGTTTGTATTGTAATCCTGGTGAAAGTAGCATGTGGTTATAATAGTTTATTTAAAGCAAAAATACGATAGATAAGGTGAGAGCCTGATAATCAATGTTACGAGGATACCTCTTTTATCTGGAATCATGAATATCTCATTTGATGAAAAGGAAATGGCAGAATCAATTAGATGAAGCTGGAGTAGCAAGAACAGGACCAACTCATTGGTTCTTTTTAAAATATGACATTTCTAGAATTGTTACTGTCACGCTCCGATCCACCACCTGTTAACTGCAAGTGCATCACTTGGACATAACACAAGCACAACGGTAAGAACCATCCCTGCTTGAGGATTGAACTTGCAAAATGCACCAGCCACTAGGGCATTTTATTGCTATAAGTAGTATATTCAGTGAAATGTACTACTATCATATAGCATCACTACATCACCACCATCCAGAGTAAAAATTCAGTATAAAAAATGAGAGCAAACTGATGTATGGTAGGACTTATTGATTCTGCGTGGTGATATATGTATGAGAGCAATAATGTTGCTAAGCTTCTAAGTTCTAGCTATTCAGATAGAATTCACTTATTCAGGAAAAATTCTCCTTCCATGCTCCACAACTCGCTCCAAATCTGCAAACCATGATGTCACTAACGATTTCTCTTGAACAAGGGTCTCAATGCTTGATTTCAGGTCTCCTATACACTGCTGCATGTTGAGAATCTCAGCTTCATGCATGAACTTCTCTTCTGCAAGACATTCAGCAGCTTTGGTTAGTTCCTGACTGCACTTATCAGCTTTGGCGTTTGCTTCCTCCAGCTCCTTAACCTTGTTCTCAACAAGTAATTTATCTTCAGACACTTTCTCTAGTTTACACCTGATACTTTCAATGGTTTCTTGTAGGTTTGCTATATGTGCACTGCTGGTGGACTTCTCTTGCAGCAACTGTTCAGAAACATCAGCAAGCTCTTGTTTGTACTTGCTGATTTCAGCATCTCTTTCAGACAGTGTTTTCTCAAATTGCGTTACTGCTAAATTTACTTGTTCCTTGAGACTGGCGATTTCAGCTTCCAGGTTTTTGTTCTGTTCCAACAGCCTAGTGTGCTCTTCTGACAAAATAGCGCTATTTTCAAGATTCTTCTGAAGATTGCTTATCTCCTCCTGTGAGGATTGCAGCTTCTCCCTCGACACTGTGAGCTCCTTCTCAATGTCTGAAACTCTTGTAGTTTGATCAGCACCATTTCCATTCTCGCTGTAGTCATAACGACACCTCAAGCTCTTCTCATCCAATGCCTCAAGTTTTTCATTTGCGTCACGCAGTTTCTGGTTCACCACATTGAGCTCGTCCTCAAGCTCGAGAACCCTCTGGTGCAACGTGTAGGCAATGCCATCATCGTCACCGTCTTCAGACTTGGCATCAGATTCTGACTGAGAGACCAAGTCCTCAGCTTCCTTCCTTGAGGCAGGTGAGTCATTGTTTTTGCTGCTCAGAAAGACGTCGAAGCCAGCAGCTCTGGGACTTTGCTCCCTTGTCCATGACCTCTGTAGTGGTTCAGGAGATGGTGAGGGCGACCTCTGCAGCTCAGAACCACTCTCAGAACCAGTTAAAGATCCTGTCGATTGCAGTCTTGTAGGGATGTTCTTGCGCAGTTCACCAGTGACATTATCGTAGCGCTCTGCTATAGCGCGGTACATCCGGTAAAAATTCTCAACATGGGTGATGAGCATTGGACGCCTCTGATAGTACATTTGTGCTTTCTTTGCGAAAGAGTCGCCATCGTCCTCGATCAACTGAAGCATTTCCTTCACTTGCTTATCCATTTCTGCATGTTTCAGTTAAGGGAAATATTGGTAAGGAGACATAAACAACACTGGAAACATAAAGAATATCAAGGATCCTAGCAGAACATTCAAACATTCTCTAAAGTAATGTGAGTAATATTAGGAGTTGTCCTACATGCACATAATCATATACAAGAGCAACAACCCTCAGGGAAAATAGCAGCACTGCACTTCTCTGCTAATTTCGGCTAAAATAAACAGGCACAACATCATTCTTCATTCTCTCTACCATCTCAAGCAATGCCAATATGGCAATATGAACAACATTTGACCATAATAAGTCTTTACCAAAACATTCTTGGTCATTGGTTCAATGGAACAATCATAACGGAACACCTAGAACATCAGTACTAAGGAAAGCAGATATTACACTTCATTTGGCTCAGTGTTCATTTATACTCATCTCCGTGCAACAAACAATAGCATACAGTCCTGTACCTATATGTGCAATTGACAACATAGCTTTAAACAAGATTTTCATGTACAGTGTCAGCTCACCTTCGAGATTTTCTGCAAGCCATTTTGAGTTCTTTGGGCTGATGTGACTGTCCCACCACCACGAATGGCGTTTCCTTGTGGGGTTCCTCTCCAGAAGTGGCTTCATCTTACAGAATGTTGCAAGGAAAAGCAGTAGCTTGTATCAGATCGAACCTTTACCTGAAATGGGATAACTGCATTGTCAAGAAGTGATAAGTATCCTAGACGCAAACATCAGCGCTGAAAAATTTACATTGTGAAATGAGAAGAGCATACTTCATGACTGTATAAACGTTCTACCAAAACGATCATTTCTGATTGTGTAACCAAATGTTCGTTCCCCGGGCCCTCTTATTTCACCAAAACAGAAAAAAAAAAAAAAACTTGAAACTGGTAAGCAGATGGCATCCTACTGATTAGCAGCAGAGGTGGGATATGGCTGCAGCGCAGCTGCTGCATTCAGTAAGAAATCTTTGGAACAAGGCCATTCAGAAAGAAACAGAGGTGCCGGTAAAACAAGCAAGATTAGATCGAAGGAAAACCAATCAACCATCCCTAAGGAAACGCTGCGAGATCTAGCTGCGAAATAAAAGGTCCTTTCGAAACCACTAACTGGCTAAATGTACCAACAAACTGAAAGGAAACGGGACAGATTGTGCACAAGCAAGCAACAGCAATAACCCAATCTCACCTGTGAAAGGAAGAAAAAGGCGGCGCCTTCAGAACCGAAGAGCAGCAGGATCCTGCACCCAAGACCTCAGCTTCTGCTCGTCCCCAACAATCCTCAGAACTCTGCACAGACAGGCAGGGAACAGAAGGCGTCAAGAACACGCAGCTGGATTTCTTCTGCGGTCAATGCTCGAAGCAGACGCGTGGGAAGCGTTCCAAGAGAGCTGTGAAACATGCACGGGTGACGGGACCACGGGACGGCTGGCCCGCCGCTGCCCACCTACTCCTGAAACCGGAGAATCCAAGATCTACCGATGCTTTAGAAGGAACTGACATGGAAAACACAGAGAGAGAGAGAGAGACGGAGCGAAGTGTGATTGTGTGAACCTTTTTGTTCACACTTGTGTGTGACTGAGCGGAGAACAGTGTTCTTGTTGGGCCAAAAGGGCCGGAGAGGGCGAGTGAACGCCGGCCACGGATGATGGAGCGAGGCGAAATGAGCAGGCAAAGGAATAAATATTGGCATATGGTTTCTGCAGCCATGTTCTATGGCTGTGCCGCTGTGGTCAAGATTTGCGTAATTAGTATTTTTATGATAAAATAAAAAGATTTGCGAGATGGCAGCCCTGCAGGGGATGGGGCGCTGTGCGCACCGTGCGTTGAATTCTTGCCGTGGAAAGGAATAATTGCAAGAGTGAAGAAAGGTACAGAACTTGCGGAAAGAAATAGGAAACAAAATTGTAAAAAAAAAGAAGAAGAGAATGTACTGTCTCCATTTCAAAATATAACTATTTTTAAATTTAAATAAAGTTAAAATTTTTTAACTTTTATCAATAATATCTGACAAAATTACATGATTTTTAATATAAAAATATATTTTTATAAAAATTTATTTAATGATGAATTAAAAAATATAATTTTTTATATGATAAAATATTATTAAATATATATTATTAATGATCAAAGTAATAAAAGTTTGACTTTGACTTAAACTTAAAAATACTTATATTTTAAAACAAAAAGTATGCGACGCAGCAAAAAGTTTGGTACCTTATGAACCTTCTGGACAGGAAGTTCGCAAAGAAACAACGCAGAAGCAATCCGTTTGTGACCATTATATACTAGCATCAATACTCGGCAGGAAATACAAAAGTAAAGAATACCGAGAGAGCTCAACCGTTCGATGCTGCATTGGACGGCTCTAAAACAAATATGAAAAAAAAAAACTGAAGGAAGGACCTAATTAAGCTTAGCAAACGTTGAACCGGCATCAATTGTAGTTCTTTGACGAGGATGAGAGTTAGTCGATTCAATGTGCAAGAAACCGATATGAGTTGTGACATCTGAAACGTGTAACGCAGGCTACGCTTAACTGACACTCCTGCTTGGCAATGTCATTACTCCTTCAGCTTCCAAACGCTATCTCCAACCCCCCAAGGAGTGATCCAGTAACCGTGTTGTCTGGGAGCTTCCACCACCAAGTCCAAGTGTTCTGTCTTCTGATACGCAGGCATCACTTCAGTTTGTTTATCCGGTCTGTACCAATAGTCAAATATACGTTCCTTTTGAGGTGCAGGGTGGCCAAATCTGTGAGTGAATCATGGAGAAACCAAAAGCCCACGGTTCCAACGAGTCGGAGACAGCGTCGCCGCAAAACTCCCTGTATTTTGCCGTGATCTCTGAAGCTGTTTCTTTTTCCTCACTGGTGCATTTGTTCTGCGAGGTTTTGGGCCCCCGGCTGAGAATTCTACTGGGCTTGGCCTCTTATTATGAGGCCCAGTTGCAGTGGTTTGCACCCTTATCTAGGATCGTACTGTATCAGGTCTTCGATCGAGGGAGCTTTTTGAGACTGAAATTAGTTTTCACCACGCTTGAGAAGTTACTACGTAATCCGAAAAGACAGGCTCTCACACATTTAAGAGCTGAAAAAAATGGTTACTGCTGATAAGTGTCTCAACCGATCAGGCAACTTTGGAAAACAAGTCTGGCAAGTTTGCGGCACGTAAGAATTTTACACCACTGATTCACTGTATACCGATGAATTAATAACAACAAAGATGCCATAGCAATCATTATCAGGCCAAATGAGGCTCCTCAATATAAACTCGAGCCACGGTTGATATCACTTCACCAATCAACAGGCATCGCTATGTGAAAGAGCAGCCAAGGCGTTCATCATCACAAACCCATACATCAGCTGAAGCAATGGACAAAATTCAGTCCACAACAGAGTTACCACGATCACCCATAGTTGCATGGCCATTTACATTACACACCACAGGCTAAGAGAGGCTTAAATTACATTGACAAACTGCAATACACGGGAATATCGATTTCTGGACACACTGCAAGAAAAATCAAGCAGTATATTCACTCAAGATGCCGCCACCACGGGCCTCTTGTATCCCTGCAGGATCTGCCGGAGCTGCCGGTACCCAAGCGGTAGTGCTCGAGCGAGAAGCACAGCTGCCTGATCGCCTCCCGCTTCGCCTCCGCGCCGTCGACGATCGCGAGCTTCTGCTTCTCGACCTCGCCCTCGAGCTCACAAACCCGCGCACGCAGGTCCGACACGGCCTTCCGCGCCGCGTCCGGGCCTCCTTAACCAGCTCGACATGGTCCAGGTGCAGCAGGTGCAGGTGTCCGTCCATCTCCTCCGTCTTTTCGTCGCGAGTGGCGACGGCGACCAGTAGAGTGGACGCCCTGTTCTCAACCGCGGCTTTCTCTGAAGACAGCAGTACGAGACTTGTTCTAAAATCGGCGACGGCTTGGTTTAGTTCCGATAGTCGTTTCACGTGATCAAGGGATGCTTCTTCCCTCTCAGCGGTTGCCTGTTCCAAATCCTCTATCCGGTCCTGGAGCAATGATTTCTCTTGCGTAGCCTTTTCCAGCCCTTCTTTCAGGGTCTTGATTGTAGCATGTAGCTTCCTGACCTCAGCTCTTGAATCCTCGAGCTGCTTAAGAACTTGTTCAAACTCTGCAGTACGTTCCTCAAGAACTCTCTTCTCGCTTGAGTCACTTTCTAGTCTTGCTTGCAGTTCAAGGATTGTTTCTTGTAGCCTCGTGATTTCAGCAGAAGAATCATGCAGGTTGTAAGATGTTTGTTCGAGCTCTGTCACCGGTGCCTCGAGCTGTGATTTCTCTCGTGAAGCTTTAGCTAGGTCCTCTTCAAGATTCTTGACAGCTACCTGGAGCTTTCCAACTTCGGTTTCGAGAGCAGATTTCTCACTGAGATACTTCTCAGAAACTTGCTCAAGTTCTTGTTTGCACTTTTGAATCTCATGGTCACGATGGGCCAGTTGGGCTTCGTAATGCTTAGCTGCAGAGTCCATATCTCCTTTTAGATCCTCAACCATTTTCTTGTTTTCTAGAACTGCAGCTGCCAAATCTTCCTTTTCACTGATAACTTGGTTCAGACTCTCCTCGAGTTTTCCACATTTGCAGTGCATGTTCTTTTCTTCGAGTGCCTCTAGTTTTTCCCTTGCTTCTTGAAGCTCCTCTTCTAGCTCAATAATTCTTTCATTCAGCGCATAAGAAATCCCATTGTCATTTTCTTCTTCCACTTCATCAATCTCGGATTCAAATTCCGACGAAGAAGAAGTTGAAGAGCCGTCGCTCCCTTTCTTGCAAACATCTGAGCTTCCACCAGAACCAAGGAACACATCAAAGCCAGCCGCTCTGGTTTTGCTATTCTGTTTCGGTTTCTTTTGTTCCGTGTGAGGCTTTGGAGTTGGTGAAGTAGATTGCGTCTCGGAATCAGTTTCAGATACACCAGACCCTTGAGACTGCAGTGATGATGGAATATTCTTCCGCAGTTCCCCGGTCACATTATCATAACGCTCAGCCAGAGCACGGTGCATACTGCAGAAGTTCTCAACATGAGTTACAAGTAATGGCCGCCTTTGATAATACATCTCAGCCTTCTTTGCAAAAGAATCACCTTCATCCTCGATGAGTCTCAGCATCTCTTTAACTTGCTTATCCATCTCTATTTGTTCAGAGAAAAAATGGAGGTCAGGAAAGTTTGTGCTCTATATAATTACATCTCGAGGTAAAACATACACAAGACAATGAAGATTAAACAAGGTTCTACAGATCTATGCCTTATAAATGACAAAAAGTATCTCAGTATATACATTAAACTTCCAGGTTCTCAGCTAGCCATTTGGAGTTTTTGGGACTAATATGGCTGTCCCACCACCATGAATGGGACTTCCTCGTTGGCATTCTGTGCATGCGCTTCATTGTCACCAGATATAAGGAAACCTTCTATAAGAAGACCTTGTTATGATTGACAGAGAAGGTGAAAAATGAGAATGTAAACTGTGGAATGATCTTGATCTGTGATCAAGGGTAATCTGCAACTTCAAAATCCATTGATAATTAGCTTTACAGTTTTTTATTCAAGAAGCTTTACAGTAATATGAAACATATAATCTCACACTGTTGCAAATAGAGAACTGAGAATATTGGAAACGGGACCACATATAAAGAGGATGACGAAAGAGATTGAGCACCTCAAATTCTAGACATGCAGAGATCAAAACATTGATTGGGTACGTAACTAAAAGATGCAACCTACAATATCATTCATGAGTGGATTATGAATTATGAAATGATATTTATCAGATAACCAATCATCATTTTTTTTTCAGAAATCCCAAAACTAATGAGCTTTGACTATTTAGCATGGTACATATATTGAGATGGCATTTAAAAAGCAATTAACCAAACATGTGAATAGCGGTTTCATCCAGATTGCGCATGTCCTAGATAAGTGGAGTACTAAGAATAGCCAGCGTATTACAACTTCTCAAGGTGAAGTAAACATACTTTTGAAAATGAACAGATTATGTGTTATAAAAACAATGAAAGTGAACATGATAAAAAATGGAGTATATTGCTACACATATTAGTTGGGAAACTCATTCATGGAACAGATATACTAGGGCCAGTCTATCACACAACACAGTGTGACAGACGTGGCAACTAATCTGCTTGTTACAGACAAGAGGGACTGTCTGGTTCAATGAACTCGAATAAGCTGGAACAGCAAAGATGAATCAATCGACAGCAAATTTGTTCTGTCCCCACGAGGCCACGACCAGCTTATATCACAAGTTTTGGGCTCAGGCTCAAGCTGAAAACTGACGTGCCAGATGCTCCACAGTTATTGTCAACCACTATCCACCAAATAATTGAATGGTATTATGACAGTAGAGACGAGTCAATGACATGAAAAATAATTGTTAGTGATACACGTAAGATGGCCCCAGCTTATGCCTAGATGGACACATGCAGGCACGGGTGGCAAGGGGGTTGAGGGGGGCACCAAGATAGGAATAATATTATATAGTACATCCTGATGTCAACTGCAATTTTGTAGAAGTGGCAAGAATCACCTATCTTGGATCTCCAGCTTGTCTTTATTGGTTTCTTATAGACATGTATACCATGCATATGATTGTGAATCGACCCAATCTTTTCAGGCAACTATACTATGCATGCGAAAATATAGCAATAGTTAACACAGCTATGCATGCTAGTGAAGAAATAAAATCACAAGAAAAACTGTAATCTCAGATTCATTCATATAGTCAATTTCCCATATTAACGGACATAAAAGATTTGTTATCAGTACAATTAAGAAAAAACAAAAAACATCTGCAGGCCTCGTAATCTAAGCAGATGTGAATGGCTGGATACGTGCACCAGCTAATATGGTCACTACGTACTTACTCTGCAACCAATCTGGCAAGAATAAAATCTTTAATCTATAATATCTATACTAGAAAATCTGCGAAGCAATTGCCACGCTTTTCGTGTATATTTTTATTGTGCATCTCTAATTGAAGTAATATATTTTAAATTTATTCTTTAACAAATAGAAATATAGTTGCTTTAATATGAATGACAAAGTCTATAAACATATTCTTAAAAAGAAGTTGTCGATATGGTAAGTGTGACCCTTGTTATCTATAAAAATATTTAATAAAAAGTAAAATCGGTACACTTTTAAGAAAGTATTTTTAAAACAAATTATTTCTAATTTTGTAAATTAATAAATTTAAAATTATTTCTAATTTATATTGGCAATGTTTGATTAAAACATTGGGTTCAAAGCTATTATTTTTTTTAAACCAGAGTTCTAAACGAGAAAAAGATTGAATTTTAATTCTCATAGTAATCAAAGAGCATTTTTAAAAGATAAAACAATTTAATTTAAGTTATCTAAATATACATTTTAATAATATATAAAGTCTTTAATTGTAACATATATTTGTAAGACATAGAAGTAAAGTAAATTTATAAGAACTTCTCTTATATCTTTGGAATAGTTCTATATAACATATAAAGATCTTTAATTGTAGCATATATTTGCAAGATATAGAAGTAGAATAAATTTATAATAACTTCTCTTATATCGATACGGTCGTTCATGTCTGCTTCCGTCGAATAGAAGCACACTCTTACTTTGATCGGAGAAAAGATTTTTTTCTTCTTTTTAATATCTATTTTTTTCTTTTCTAATATCCACCGTTATATTTTAATCTTACGGTTAAAATTTTTTAGGGTGACGTGGTGCAACGAGCTATCAGAGAACGCTTGTGATTTAATATATTGCGATAACATAACCGTTTATGCCTGCTCTCGCCGAGTAGAAGCACACTTCTACGTTAACCAAAGAAAATATTTTTTTTCTCTTTCTTAATATCTTTTTTTTCTCCTTTCTAATATCTACTGTTAGATTTTAATCTGACGGTTAATATTTTTTAGGTGATATGGCGCAACGATGGCTGAGAAAACGCACGGCGTTTAATATATAAAGATTTGTATAACCCACTATCAAAGCTAAATTCTCATCGAGTCACATCATTTTTTTTCACCGTTCGATCAAGAGGCTCCTATTGATTCTGTCTGTTTATTCTACACCTCTCTATTTAACTTCTTTTGACCCTCTCTCTTCTTTCACTGGCTGCCATCTTCTATTTAATCCCGACCTCCCATCTATTTTGCTCAATCTGACCCTCTCTCAAACTCAATCCACCCACACTCTTCTACTTCATCTGTAGTGGCAACATCCTAAATGGATGCTCTGTTCAAATTTTATTAATAAATACAGCAAAAAAACTTCGAAATTTCAAGTAAATATGATTAATCATCATATTTTGTGAGCTTAAATGAATTTTATTAAATAGTTCTCATATATTTTAATTTTTTTATCTATATAATTATTTCTTTTGAGCTTTTCTTCATCATAACATAGTAATTTATCATTACCATTATAAGGCGTCTGGCTCAAACAGCGAACACTCTTGGCCAGCGAAACAAGGCGTCTGGCTCAAAGCAGCAACACCGGAAGAAAACTAACCAGTGAGGGGAGGGGACGGGAGGGGACTCAGGGGAGGCCTGCGCGAGCTTACCGCAGTGGAGATCAGGTAGTCTCCTGCCTGCCTTCCTTCCCTCTCGTCTCGCGGTGAGGCACGAGAGTTCAGTAGGGATGCAAGTTCCCTAATTTTTGGATCATTGAGTCGGCCTAAAACTTTTTAAAATGAACTAGCTTTTGGGTAATCACTTTCATCCCTAGAGTTGAGGGATCGAGCGGTTTAAATAAAGGGCAAGGGGCGCGGGTGGGGAGCTTAACGCGTTGGCAGGTTGATTACGGGTGAGGTTAGGTAAAGGTAAACTAATCAGCCGGGCGCGGAGTCCCGCGTGGCGCCGCGGACCGAACACCTAGGATGGGAGCGCCGCCCCACCACACGGCGCTTCCGCGATCGGAGGATGGGCGTGGCTCCTGCAAAGCGAATTTTTTCAACTGCTGCCCTTCATGAGCCATGCCCCGGACTTTGTTATGTCTCTGCTCTCTCACCATTTGTGTAGAGCCGCTGTCTGATGAAAGATTTTGTTTCCTTTAAAAAAAGTGTCAGTCTCGCTGAAACCAAAAATAAACAAGACCCAAACAAGAAATATGAGCTGTGCGTGAGCTGAACCACTAGTGCCATCAAAAGTGTTTCAGTCTGGGCATGCCGATTAGTAGGTGTCCGGTGCGTGCCACGACGAGCAATGCACGCGTCGACAGATTCGGTTGCCGCTCAGGAAACCGGTGCCCTGAGAAACCATGACCACACCCTGGTCAAAGCAACGACCACAGGATAAAACGGTAGACCTGAACGGAACGGCCTGGTGCATCGGAGGCCCTGGCTCCGGCGTCCGCGGCGGACGGGGGTTAATGGGTTAACAGGTGCACCTAAGGTAAACATGTAAGCCTTTTTAATTAAAAAAATGAACTAGCTTCTTAAAAATAGAAGAGATTTTAAAAAATTAATTTATTTTGTTGAATTAAAAAGGTTTGAAGAGTAACCTGATTGGTTTTAAAAAAGTTTGGAGGGTAACCTGATTGATTGGTTTTAGTTTTCACACCTAGCGGCGACCTTCTTGAGCTCCGGTTTGTTGGCACCCACGAGCTTGCCCCCCTGCTGCCGGTTCTTGAGGAAGAAGAACATCTGGGTTGCCTGGATGTCCCACGACGAGCAGAACTCCTGATCGAAGCGGGGGAAAAATCAAGACAGGATCAGTCAGTGTTTATTATCTTTTTTTTTCTTTTCCGCTTTCAGACTTGAATTTATTAAATCCATTTGTCTTATTACACACCCAGCGCCTAAAAAGAAGACATCAAGAACCTTTTGTTGGCATTCCACAAGCACCATGGCCGGACTTAACAGTTAAAGCTCAACAACAGGCCTACAAGCAGGAAATTAGCTCATGCAATCTCAATTTTCAGAGCATCGTATGTGCAGCAAAAATGCACTAAATTACAGTGCGCCCCCGAAGTAATACGCAGAGCAGCAGCCAAAATTATTTTCGCACACTGTGAATGCTGACGGCAAATAACCTATCAGAAGTCAGAACTCAGGTGCAATCTTCTCTTGCCGTAGAAATGGTGACAGCTACACTGTCAAGGGAGAGAAAACAATGCACAAGGTGAAAAATTGATACAGCTATAGCGCGTCACGTAGCTTTCTCCAGATTCTCAGCCTCCCGTCGCCTCCTTTCTTCAGCCTCCTCACGCAATCTTTCTTCCTCGCGCCTCAACGCTTCAGCCGCCTCTCGCTCGGCCTCCTCACGCTCCCTAAGTTCATCTTCCGCCTCCTCTCTTTCATCAAGATCATCAAATTCCTTCTCTGCGGTCATTGCTTTTACAATAGGGTCTCGGAGCTCAGATATCAAGCCCCCACCCACCTGGTACTCTTGTTCATCACCAATAAGGAACAGACGCTGATCAGGCCCTGATGCCATTGGTATGTCAACAGCTAGGAGCTTAATGTCATACTGCAAAGTCAGCAAGATAAGGTCAGAAAACAAGTTTGCCATGGAGAAAATGTAAGCATCAGGGTACTGCCCCTCATCTACTCATTGTCTTCAATTGATACTACAGTAGTGCTTCCCAGATTCCAGGTGAACAATCAAACATGTTGTCAATTTGTCATTTGTTGCCCAAAAAAAAAAGTCCAATTCTCCATATATTACATTTGAAGATATGGCAACATTATATTTCCTCAACTTACAGAATTTTATATAGCTAACAAAGAAGCAGAAACATGAACAGAGCTCTATTTAACTCTGCTTTTGCACCATTTGTCCATGTTTCTGTTTATTCACTAAAAACAGAGATCTTAATCCAATAGTTCATACATAAGCATATGCTGTTCAATCTAGTGCATAGAAGCAGCGAGAAAATTCAATTACCTGTCCCTTTTTCTTCTTGACCCCAACACTTACAAGACCCTTTCTTTCTGATCCTTTGATGGGAAAGATGAGAAAGCATCGTTTGCCGCCAAGCCTAAATTTGAAGTTCTTTAATTTAGGCCCCCCTCCAGACATGACATACGCTCTCAAATCAGTACCAGTTAATGGTGCACCCATGACTTCAAGGATCGCAGCAGATGTATTGAGCTTTGTCATAGCTATCCGGTAAACCTTGTCAGGGTTTATGGTCAACCTTGACCGGACATACATACCCTATAAGACAAAGATAGGTATTTGAAATCATTCGAATCAACCTAAAAATGGGGCAGCATCAAAATCAAAGTTGCACTGAAATGCAGTCTGTTACATTGTTTAATGAGTGATTAACATGATAATAAAACTTAGTGACAGAAAAAAAGCAGGAACTACATTGTTCAAAAAAGCAGACTAGACGGTTTATAATTTCCAATTAAACGAATCCCAACTCCAGAAGTCGAGTTTATGTTTCTCAAACATCTCATTTTCTGTTGTAGCAGCTGAGCAGAATATTTTGATTCCTGCACGAGATCATTATGACTCAGGTTACAAACACCCAAAATGACATAAAATGATATGAACGGATGTTAACATGTCCACACACAATGTGTAGTCATCTAGTATTAATATTTACAGGGCTTAGCACTCTTTCTGTGTCCCTAAATGGTACAGTGCTGTCTGCACAACAGCTGAATCAATATCCACATGGTAAATCATCTTCCGCTGCCAATTTTTAAAACTGCAGAGAGAATTCTACATCTGTGTAGGAAACCAAAATCGAATGAAATGCAGCATTCCATGACACAATAAGTAGTTAATGTAGTTGGCTCCTAACTTTCTATGCAAACCAAGGTCAAATTAAGTTCAGAATAAAAGTAAACATTGGAGGTAGTTTGAACAAAATGGACAATATCAGCTTTTCTTAGCACAGTATTGGTTGGTTATATTTTTTCTGGAACACACATAGAACTGCGTGTCATTTCCCAGAGCAGAAATGGTATGGAACGGGATCGTCTGCTGCGCAGCAGACGGCAACGCGCCCGTCCGTTCGGCATCGAACGATCGTAAAGATTAGCCTCCTTTTTGCTTATAGCTCAGCCGCGTGACGCTGTGACAATGGAAGGAAAAAGAAACTTTTTAAACCATGGAGAGAAAAAAAATGAGCACGACAGCTGAAGGGAAAAATATCACCCTTCTCTATTTGGATAAATTCTTTATCAGTCAAATAAAAACTCACTAAAAAAGGATAATAATAATAATAAAGAAAATGATATAAGGGATTTGTTTGCCCTTATTTCATTTTCTTTATTATTATTATTATCCTTTTTAGTGAGTTTGTTGAAACTAATCTTCTCTCAAAAATTCAAATTATGACCCACGAGCTCAAAAGAAAATAAAATAGTTTGAATCAAAATTTGAAATTTGAATTTTAATATGATTTGAAAGTAATTTTTTCCTTGAGAAATTTTTGTAATCCCTAAAATCCAACATTATCCACTAAAAATGGGTCCAAAAAAAAAAGACAGAGGCAAATAATTTTTTTAATTCTCAAAATGTATAGGAGTGGTGAATAATAAAAAAAAAGTCAACACTGATGGCTGATAAATAAATTAAAAATTCTGAATGGTTCATAATAAATTTGTAGTTTTTTATGGGGCAATTGCAAAAAAGTTCATGTTTTGAATTTTAATTCTAAAAATGGTCTTTCTTTTTCAGACTTTGCAAAATTTGACGCGTTTAAAGTAGTTTGCATATGGAATCTAAAATTCATGTATTTAACAAATTTAGATGATTTGTTGGCCCACTTAAATATTTTTGAATATGCAATAAACTATGTAAAATATTTTTAATGCAGACTCGAGAGGATGTAAAGATAAGAGAGGGCAATCCTACTTTTTCCTTATTTCTTTCTATTTTTTCTTTATTCTAAAAATTAATCACCGCTAACAGTGTTAAAAGTGGACTTAACGAAAGATTCAGATTTAAAAAACAGTACCGATTCGCTGGTGGAAGAAGAAAGCAGAGGGAGGAGTCTCACTGAAATACGTGACCAGGGGGCAAATAAGTCATTTGTATTTTCGTATTGATTTCTTTAAAAAAGAAAATCATATCAATCTTGACGGAACTGAACGGAGTGATAGATTTCTAAGAAAACAGATCTTTCGATGGTACATAAATGTACCAAGTCAGTTCGATGGTAAATTTCTAAAGTCTTAATCTTTCAATGTCACCAATCCAATTTTCCCTTTTAAAATTAGAGTACAAAATAGGACATTTTGCAATTGCCCCTTTTATTATATTACCCAAATAGAGAAGGGTGATATTTTTCCCTCCAGCTGTCGCGCTGACTTTTCCCCCCTCTCTATGGTTTAAAAAAAATTCTTTTTCCCTCCATTGTCACAGCGTCACGCGGCTGGGCTATAAACAAAATGGAGGCTAATCTTTACGATCGTTTGATGCCGAATGGACGGGCGCACTGCCATCTGCTGCGCAGCAGACGATCCCGTTCCAAATGGTATGGGTGATGGTCATGTGATTGATAACATATACTGCTCCGTATAAAGTCATTAAGTTATACCGCCCACAAGCCATCATATGATATAGACTGATATCGAGTTCTCAAGATGATATAAGCATTAAGCCAAAACAGCATACAGCTGCCGCTCCAAATGACACATACACACCGTATCGTTTGGCTAGCTAGACCGAGGAGACAATGCCACTCACCGCGAAGGCGACGATGGAGGTGGCCAGGGCGAGGAAGCCGTACTTCGCCATGCCCTCGGAGAGCCCGACAAACGTGCTGGCGATGCCGAACATGATCCTCCACAACGCGACGCACACGACGACGGCGCCGGCGCCGACGAGCGCCATGTAGTTGCGCCTCCAAAAGGCCTCGATCTGCAGGCCGACGGCCCCGCGGTACCGCGCCGCCGCGCTCCGGGCGGCCTCCACGGGCCCGCCCAGCCCCTTCACCCCCTTCCCGAGCGGCGCCAACCGCGAGCCGCCGGTCGCCACCGACCGGACCCCACCGAGAAGCCGCGGCAGTGGCTCGCCCCGCAGTGGCGCCGCCGCATCGTGCCGTTGCGCGGTGGTGAAGAAGCGGGAGGAA
>BCLH01000035.1:472633-483520 GCA_001602315.1 Zoysia pacifica | reverse complement strand
TCGTTTCTATTAATTATTGCAAGAAAAGCTTATTTGGAACGTGTTAGATTCATATGCTGATGCAAGCATGCAGCAATTTGGCCCTTTAGAATTCTATTTGCAAATGTATAAGAAATTGTTCATTTCAATTAACTAGCTTGAGTTTGGGATGTGTTTGCTTTTCTCCCTTTTGAGTTGTTCTCCATGATTGCATCAGTCAAACTCGAATGATTCAGAAACACATTTCAGATCTCCGCGCTACGTTAGTGGACCTAAGCACACTAGTACTCCATGAAAACCACAAAACCATGGGACAAAGCATGATTTACTACCGCATAAAAAATTCTACTATTAAAATACAAGAACAGTATAATGTTTTCATTAAAGAAAAACTTGACAGTGACTTTTAAAGGTAAGAAACGCGTACTGAATTATCAAACCGTTGCATGCATGATGCATTGCAATTGCAGATGCCAATTGCTAAATGGTGGAGATAGATAGAAAAAATTACCTGCGTGTCGTAGCCTTGTGGCAGCTGCGAGATGAAGTTGTGGGCGTTGGCCGCCTTGGCCGCTGCGACAACCTCCTCTGCCGTAGCGTCCTCTTTACCGAACAGTATGTTCTCCCTGATCGACGTCGCGAACAGCGCCGGCTCCTGGCTGACGAGCCCCATCTGCGCGCGAAGCCACTTGAGCCGCAGCCGCCGGATGTCGACGCCGTCCAGGGTCACCTCCCCGGCCGACGGATCGTAGAACCGCTCCAACTGCGCGATCACCGTTGACTTTCCTGACCCGCTGCCGCCGACCAGCGCCACCGTGCGCCCCGCCGGCACGCGAAGGTTGAAGCTCACGAAGATGGGGCTCTCTGGCCGCGACGGGTAGCTGAACTCCACGTTCTTGAATTCCACCTCGCCGGCGACGTTGGCCAGCTCCTCACCGGCGTGGCTCTCCGAGTCGATCTTGGGCACCCGGCGGATCACCTCCTGGACCCTCTCCGCTGCCGAGCTCGCTTCCGAGAAATACTTCACGTTCGACAGCCCTGATCCCAGAGCTCTGCATATGGTTCGTCAAGACGCGTCGTTAATTATCATTTGACAGCAGTTAAATTCCGGTGAAGAACGAATGCACGGAGCTGCAGTTAGCTGGTGTCGTTGCGTACAGGCCGCCGACGACAATGGCGGCGGAGACAGCGAAGATCGTGCCGCCCTGGTAGCCGTGGTACATGACGAGGCGGCTGCCGTACCAGACGTTGAAAGCCCAGATGGTGAAGGTGATTCCGTTGCTGCCAATAGCTATCCCCTTTGCAAGCCCCTGCTTGAGACCGAGCCGCGTCGACTCCTCGAGCGCGGCGGAGAACTGCGCCATGGTGTTCCGCTCCTCCACGAACGAGTACACGGTGCGCACCGACGAGATGGCCTGCTCAGCGATGGCACCGGGGCGCGTGTACTGCTCCCTGATCCGGCCGGCGAGGCCGATGAGGATGCGGCCGTACATGAACCCCGGGATGATGAGCAGAAGCACCGACGGCAGCGCCACCAGCGTGAGCCGCCACAGCAGCGCGAACCCGACGGCGTAGCTGCTGAGGAACGTGGCGCAGTTCATCACGAAGTTGGGCACCTTCTCACTCAGCACGTCCTGCACCACCAGGCTGTCGTTGGAGACGCTGGTGATCACCTCCGACGTGGACCCAACCTTGAGGTCGAAGTACTCCACGTCCTGCCGGAGCACTGCCCGGAGGTACCGCGCCCGCATCCGCGACGCCTGCCGCTCTGCCGTCCGCGACCAGCAGTACCCCTCTGCGCGTCAAGAATGCACTAATTGAATCAGCTATCGCGGTGGCGCATACAACAGCACTGGCAATTTGGAATGCACGCGACGCCCTCTCAGTCTCACCTAGGAACGCCATGACCCAGTTGGCCATCGCCAAGAAGGTAATGTTCCGCGCGTTCTGGTCAAGAAATGTCGAGTCGATTTGTCAGTAATGAGGGCATTCACATTGGCCAAGATGAACGGCTCGCGGCGCGCCGGCGGCGATCAGACAGATGAAGAATCAATGAATCATTATAGTACCTCGTTGATTTTGGTGCTGAACTCAGTGAGGAGGTCAGGCCCGTTGCCGATGTCGTTGAAGATGCGGCTGGTGATGAGCAGCATCACCGGCATCGAGAAGCCGTCGCCCATGGCACCCACCAGGCCCAGCACCATGAGCACCACGTCCGCCGCGTCCGCGTGCATGAACACCGAGGCGAACGATCGCAGCACCGGCACGTTCTTCGCCTTCGCCGCCGCCGCCGACGCTTCGTCCTTGCCCATTTCGTTCCGACGGCTGGCGAGGTTGCTAGCTCGATCGTTCAGCGCACACGGCACGCCGGTGGCCTGCTCCAAGACGACCTCCCGCCTTGCTCCTGAGCTGTGAGCTCGGCAATTATATAGAAGTACGTAGGAGAATTTTGACTTGGTGCCGTTTAGGTGGTAGCCTCTGACTCTCAGCGGGAGAAGCGAGAGGGCTCTCTTATAGGGTGTGTTCTATTGTGCTGGCTGCCTATACTATAAAGTGCATATTATCAGTTGCAGCCGTAGCCATAGTATAGCTAACAGCCGCAGCCGTAGCAACACGCTCATAGAGAAGATTTTGCAAATATAAAAGCTAGAATCTAAAGAAAATCAGATCAGGAATATTTTCTTATGATTTCCTCAAGAAAAAAACATAAGTCTTGCGACGTGTCATTATATTATCCTCTTGCCTTTTACAGTACTCTCATTACCTCTTAGAAGTTTAAATTCTTTACATGAAGGAATATTATTTAGTTTCAAATATGACATGAACAGTACCATGCAACTTTTAGACTTTCAGATAAGATCAAATCCATGATCTGTTAATTAAATAAATAAAAATTTAAAGACATGAGGAAATAATATATTTAAACTCATTTTAATGTGATTTACGTAAGCCGTTACGTGATTTTCATGCCCAACCCTCTTGGAAGTCGATCTACGTAAGCCATTACGTGATTAACATGCCCAACTCTCTTGGAAGTCCGGATTATGTCAACATAGGTATGGTTACATGGCTTTGTGCTGGATGTCCAGTCGTACACACTTTACCACCCCTAACATATTTGCACTGTTTGGCCATCTACTAGACTGGTGGATACATATTGTCCACGAAGTAGAGTGTGAGCTAGGCACTCTTTGCAAGCGATAGTCACTGGATTGTGTGGTTTACTCATTTCGAAAGCTGTTCAGTTATGGCACCTAACTTAACCATGAGATCAACACAAGATTAAGATCTTAAGGGGGTAAACCACACAGTAGTGGAGATTAATGAAAGGATATAAAGCATACCAAAACCAAGTGAAGATGAATGATTCAAATATGTGAACCATGAATAATCTTGTTGCTGTGTAAGTACAGGTGACGTGGCCACACAAGAGACAACGGGTATAACAAAAATAACCCACCAAAAATTAAGAAAACAATAACAAGTCATCCAATAAATCCGTTTCAAATTACAACTACTCCCTCTAAACTTTTTCTTTATGATGTTGGGAGAGCTGAACTCAACTCTCCCAGCGGTCAATTAAGAAAAGAAAACGAAGGGTGGTTAACAAAGTGCAAATGGTAACATGAATTCAATTGCTATAATTTTTTTGAATATGAGCCTAACGATCCCCACACACGGCTCCAATGAAGAAGATAAGAACAATTACAGCTTCTAATTAAAGTATTGCACCGTGTTCGTCGCATGCATTGGAGGCCAGAATATATGTGATCGATCGAGTTGACCTCGGAATGGGCCCTGCCAAAGCCAAGGCGTCACGAATGACGTACTGAACTGTGCTACGATCGAGCCGCCTGTGGCACGGCTCTGCTCGATCTGCCATTGCCAAAGCCTGGACGTCACGAGAAGAGCATGCAGAGGATCAATGGGCGCCGCGGCGCCTGAAGAGGCTATGAAGTCATCGGCTCAGATCCGGAGGTGGAAGATGAGCCACACGTAGCTAGCAAGCTTGCAGAGCAGCGGCTGAAGTCACAAACTGCAGGACCATCGCACCTAGTTAGCTACCCATGTGTGCAGATTGTTTATAGATCAATCAATCAGTGGATCGGCCGAGGATTAGTAAGCTGATAAACATTTTTGTAAGTGGTGTACATCTTCGCTGATTGCTGCGTTGATAGTGGATGACGAGTTATATCAAAACACGAACTTTCTTACGTTGGATAAGGGTAAAAACTAGTGGTATTTCTGACCCGGGCACACCTTAAAGATGGATTATTTGGTATACGTAATTTGTTTTTTGGACAGATGGAAATTAACTGATTAAACACTAGGATCAAGCAATTAGGAGACTAATTACATGAGTACACCAAACTATGTCTGGAAGCACGATACAGTTAGCTAGCTAGGGGACTGTAACGGATCAGGTGCTCAGTGCAGGAGGCCTAATTATGCACCTTGCCAAAAGAGAGGCGCACAGAGCGTCGAGATCAAAAGAGGTCATGGATTCAGGTGCGGCATTGATCCCACACGAATGCAAGGGGGAAAAAGCGCATGTTATATTCTATGCAGATTCTCCCCAAGTTTGGGATTTCCGAAGTAGAGCGTTTGGAAAAGTGGAAAGCTGGAAGAACCTCATGCTGAATTCCCACTGTCATTAAAACAGCACGTCGGTCATGTATTATAGTAGTAGTTCTATGTAGGAGCAGGATTTTGGAAACCGGTGAAAATTGATCGGTTTTCAGCCAAATCAATCCGATGTTTAAGGATAGGTCTAGTTTTCGGTGAAAAACCGGATTTAACACTGTAATAATACCGGTTAGCCGGTTGGTTTTGCTGGCTAGCTAGCTGATTTTCTGTCCCACCAAAAACCGGGTTCAGACTGGTTTCTAAAACCTTGTGTAGGAGTAGCTCCTCCAGTTTATTGGGATTGTCATTTTTGTCCATGATATGTATTTAAATTTCTTTCAACCTCTGCTGATATATTTAAGCGACTTATTAGTTTCCTTTTTGCTAGATATTTACTAAAGCACAAGAAATAATCATGATAGAGAGAGATGTCGCAGCAAGTACGAGTGATATGTGCATACCCCTATTTTCCAGAGCATGGGAGTGCAAAATGACTTTTTAAGTGTCAAGCATCAACGTGCAGGTCGCAATTAGCCAAAATGGCAAAAGAAAGCAGATGCCGCGAAATGGAGAGGGTTCAACGTACGGTTGATGTGTAACCTGCCAAAATATCACAGTAATGCAGAGACTCGTGCGTGTATTAATAAACTATTACTAAAAAAAATATCATACTCTGAATTTTGAAATTGAAATACGTACATGTGGTAATATTTTCTCTGGGTTTAGGAGTGTAGATCCGAGAGTATCTGTGTTGATAATAGATCTGTGGTTCGGAGGTGGTCAATACCTTCAGATCCGGTCGCCGAAGTCGAGGAAGATGATCCGGCTATCTGTCCTTTGTTGGTGCGGTCCTCTGCACTTGGGCAGCGTCGGTCGGTGAAGAGGGCAGTGGCGTTGGAGTCACAGCGACGTCGTCGATCTCTCGGTGGCGGCGGTCATCGTGGCGGTGGCGCTTCCCGTCGGCACAGCGCTCCCTCACAGATCGGGTTTAGGGATGTCGGTGGGGTGCGGCGGTACGGATGAACTTAGGTCATGAGTTCCGGTCGGCTCCCCATCTCTATTTATTGTGGCGCTGGTGACAGGGGCCCACCAGCCATAATGGGCTGGGCGCCCCCGATCAGGACGCGATTAGATCAAGAGCCCATTAAAGCCATTGGGCCAAAACGGGTGGAGATCAATTCCTAACATTCTCCCCCTTGATCTCACTTTATACTTTTATCTTTATTACTTTTAACTTCACTCATTTCATTACAGATTAATGCATAGAACTGCCTCATCGTCACGGTCAATCGCCGATAGATTTAACAGCTACAATACATTTTTCTGTTCTGAAACAGTTACTATATATTTTGGGCCATCTTTTAGTTCAGAAATCACAGGCTTTCCTTTAAACCCATGCCGGCAACATGTTCTATAAATACTCTGGGTGGTAAGCCTTTAGTAAGCGGATCCGCTAGCATCTTTACGGTGCTTATATACTCAAGACTTATGATTTGATCTCGAACTTTATCTTTCACAACATAGTACTCTATGTCAATGTGTTTGGCAGCACCACTTGACTTATTGTTGTGTGCATACGTTACTGCGGGTTCGTTATCGCAGTACAATTTAAGTGGTCTATAGATGTCGTCAACTACTTTTAAACCGGGTATGAACTTCTTAAGCCAGTTCACCTGCCCCGTAGCCTCGTAACATGCAACAAACTCGGCATACATTGTGGACGATGTAGTGACGGTTTGCTTTGAGGTTTTCCACGAAATAGATCCTCCAGCGAGAGTAAACACATATTCAGATGTAGACTTTCTATCATCTCCCGCATAATCAGAATCTGTATATCCCACTATATGGAGTGAATCTGATTTTCTATACGTCATTATGAGGCCTTTTGTTCCTTGCAAATAGCGCAAGACTTTCTTTATCAATTTTCAATGCTCTATTCCAGGATTGCTCTGGAATCTACCAAGTAACCCGGTAACAAATGCTAAATCAGGGCGTGTACATACTTGAGCATACTGTAAACTTCTGACAGCTGAAGCATATGGAACCGCTTTCATTTGATCGATCTCATATTGGTTCCTGGGACATTGAAATTCCCCCTGCTGTCGCCCTTGACTATAGGTGTAGGTGATGGACTACATTTATGCATACTATATTTCTTTAATATTTTCTCTATGTATGTTTTTTGTGACAGTCTCAATACCCCTTTGTTTTTATCTCGGTGAATTTCGATTCTTAAAACGAATGAAGCTTCACCAAGATCTTTCATGTCAAAGTTAGAGGACAAAATCTTTTTTGTCTCTAGTAGTAGACTGACATCACTACTAGCTAGTAGGATATCATCCACATACAGGATTAGAAAGATAAACTTTCCATCTTTAAACTTTAAATAAACACAATTGTCCTCAATATTTTCTTTAAACCCAAATTTCTTTATCGTGCTGTCAAACTTCAAGTACCATTGTCTTGAAGCTTGCTTTAACCCATAAATCGATTTCTTTAGACGGCATCCCAGTTTCTCACTTCCTTCCATAACAAAACCTTTCGGTTGTGCCATGTAAACATTTTCCTTCAAATCCCCATTTAAGAATGCTGTCTTTACATCCATCTGATGTAACTCTAAATCATAATGAGCCACTAGTGCCATTATAATTCTGAAGGAATCTTTACATGACATCGGAGAAAAGGTCTCATTGTAATCAATCCTTTCTCTTTGAGTAAAGCCTTTTGCCACGAGTCGTGTTTTATATCTTTCTACGTTCCTTTGGGAGTCGAGTTTTGTCTTGTAGACCCATTTACAGCCTACTGTTTTGGCTCCTTTAGGAATTACTTTCAAGTCCCAGACTTTGTTAGCCTTCATGGACTTCATTTCTTCTTCTATGGTCTCAAGCCATTTTTAAGAGTTTTCACTTCTCATAGCTTCTTCAAATGAGGTAGGATCATCCTCTATTTGAAATTCTTCTGTTTGATAAACTTTATAGTCATCAGAAATAGCTGATCTTCTTATTCTTTGAGACCTTCTCAGGGCCTCTTCATTCTGTACATTTTCTGTTTGAGGCTGTTCTTGCTCCCTCTCATCTGTGTTAATAGATTCTATTTGATCCTGAGAAACAGGTTCTTCATTCTCATTCATTGTTGCCACAGGAGGAACAATAACAGGTGCTTGCACTACAGTGTCTCGCACTGTCGGTGCAGTGACAGCAGGTAGTGTAAAGAATGGCTCTTAAATCATCGGAGTGGGCGCATACGCCCGCTTCTCTTCAAGGTCAATCTCTCGAGCTACCATGCTCCCCCTCATCATCTCATCCTCTAAGAAGACAGCGTGTCTCGTTTCTACAAACTTTGTATGTCTGTTTGGACAATAGAAACGATAACATTTTGACTTTTCTGGGTAACCAATAAAATGGCAACTCTCAGTTTTGGGATCTAGTTTCCCAAGATTTAGGTTAAATACTTTAGCCTCAGCTGGGCTCCCCCACACTCGTAAGTGGTTTAACGAGGGAACTCTACCTGTCTACAATTCGTACGGTGTTTTCGGCACCGACTTACTTGATACTCTGTTGAGAATATGAATGGCAGTTTTTAACGCCTCCATCCACAAGTTCAATGGCAGTGTAGAATAGCTCATCATATTTCGCACCATATCCATCAAGGTACGGTTGCGTCTTTCAGCTACTCTATTTTGCTGAGGTTCGTCCGGTGTAGAATACTGGGCTACTATTCCATTTTCCTGTAGAAACCTTGCAAAAGGTCCAGAGACTTGTCCATACGGGGTATGCCAACCGTAGTACTCCCTCCCACGATTAGATCGGACTATTTTTATCTTTAAATCGTGTTGGTTTTCAACTTCAGCCTTAAATATCTTAAATTTATTCAAAGCTTCATTTCTTTCTTTAATTGGATAAATATATCCATATCGGGAGTAATCATCCGTAAATGTTATGAACGAGTCATAACCATCTATACTTTTCACAGAAAAGAGATCACAAATATCCGTATGAATAATTTGTAGAACTCCTGTGCTTCTTTTTGCATCTTTCTTAATTTTCTTTACATATTTTTCTTTAATGCAATCTCGACATGTTCTAAGTCTGAGAACTCTAGTGGAGGAAGAATGTCATTCTTAACTAGTCTTTCTATTCTCCCCCTCGAAATATGGCCTAAACGACAGTGCCATAATTTCGACGACTCATCTAGAGTTCTTTTTCGTTTTCTATTTTCATTCATGGACGAGGATTCTTTTATTTCGCACGCAACATTATCATTATCGCATACGACATTCACATTATCACGTAATGATAGCAAATAAAGCTCATTTTGTAAGATGGCAGAACCAACACATTCTTTATTAAACTTTATTTCACACTTGCTATTTCTAAAATGACAATCATAACCATCATTATCTAAACATGAAACACTAATTACATTCCTCTGTAGAGAGGATACATAAAGAACATCTCTAAGTATAAGAATGAAGCCATTAGCTAGCTCTAATGAAAAATCACCAACGGCTTCAACTTCAGCTTGGACTCCGTTTGTAACTTTAATGCATCTTTCTCTTCTTTGCGTAGTCCTCGTCGAACGGAATCCCTGCAATGAATTAGCAACATGAATAGTTGCTTCAGAGTCAATCCACTAAATAGATTTCGAATATTGCACATATAAAGATTCATTTATAAAGGTAATAATGTTCTCACCTTTCTTTGCCATGATCATCTTTAGATATGAGGGACAGTCCTTCTTGTAGTGTCCCGTCTTCTTGCAGTGAAGGCGCTGATCTTTGTCCACTGCAAATTTATTCTGTTGAGGCTGATGGACAGGGGCTTTTTTCTTGTTCTTTGAGGAGTAGTTGTTGAAGTGTTTTCTTTTGTTATCCTTCACATAGTTGATAGAGCCACCATGTGAAGCTTTAATTCTATCCTCCTCTTGCACACACATTGCTATGCACTTTTCCAAGTCCCAAGACTCGGGTTGCATATTGTAGTTGATAATAAACGTTTCAAACTCTTTTGACAAAGAAGTAAAAATCAAATGGATAAGGAGTGCATCCTTGAGACCCAGATCCATTGGTTTGAGCTTCGATGTCATGTTGCTCATTCTCAGTATGTGCTCTCTAATGCCACCGTTGCCTCCAGAGTACTTTTCATTCACAAGTTGTCTAATGACTTGTGTGGCGTATGTCTTTGAAGAGCCAGTAAACTGACTCTTTATTCTTTCAATGTACTCGGTAACGGTGTCACACTCTGCGATTGAACCCACAATTGCAGGCTCAATCGTGTTCTTTATCACAGCCATACACTTTTTGTTGGCTGTGATCCATTTCCTATGCTCAAGATCATAGGACATCTTTAACGGAGCAAAATCCCTCTGTTTTGTCTGTCAAGCAGCATCAGTCTCATTCTCTATCCTCACTGGCTCCTCAGGCTCAGTGGGACATGCCGTGGTCAGGACCCAGTCCACCTCAGCTAAGATAAACGCTAGGTCTATCTTTTTCTTCCACTCTCCATAGTTGTCACCTTTGAGAGTGGGAATCTCTTTGATACAACTCATTAAGTTGTATCCGTCTGAAAACAAATCAAAAAAAAGTGAGAACATAAAAAACAGTAAAATTATATGTCTTATTTTCAACGTTGGTCAAAATAGGACACACAATTTTATATTATACATTAAATCTACATCACCGTTGGGCAGAAATAGAAAAAATGCATAAATGTCAATTACAAAAATTATAATATTGTTATTATCAACGTTGGTCAGAAAATAACAATATCATAATTATCTGAAATTTATTACTATTTTTCCAAAATTAAATTCTCCCGTTGGTTCGAATTTAATAATGAAAATAATTTCTTTAAAGTACGCAGCGAAAAACAAAATTTCTTAATTTTCAAAAGCATTTATTTCAATTTTTCTGTTCTGTTAAAATTATCCCGTTGGTTCAAATTTTAACAGATTTAATTAGGCAAAAAATTACCTAATTAATCAATTAAAAAATGCTTCTGAAAAAAAAATGAAAAAACTTTTCTTTTGAGCCGAAATTGAAATTCGTCCTGGCCCATTGGCCTGTTGCAATTCGTGCAAGCCAATCTGGGCTTGGGCCGAAATTTCACTCTCCCTCTTGGGCCGAATCTGGCCCATTTAGCCATCGCGCGATCTGGACCGTTAGATCGAGATCGGACGGATGCGCTCATTTTTCGGAGGGTATAAAAAGGGTGGAACTCCTTTCAACCCTAACCCTAACTCATTTCTCTTCTTTCCAGCCGTCTCTTTCGCGAGTTCTGTTGC
>BCLH01000035.1:435116-472438 GCA_001602315.1 Zoysia pacifica | reverse complement strand
GCGCCTCGGGCGTGCGTGCTTGTGGGCCCGCGTGCCTCGCCGCGTCGCGCCGCGCTCTTTTTTTTCTTTTTTTTCCTCAGATCTTTTACGGGATCTTTTGCGGCTATTATTTTTTTTTCTTTTTCTTTCTTTTTCGCGGTTCTTTCGCGGAGCCCTAGGCATCCGCCACAATGTAGCCCGTGGCTACAATTTTTCTTTCGGATCTTTGCTCGCGGGTAGGGTTCCGGCGAGTTTTTCCTTACTCGTCGGGATCCACTCCTAGATCTGGCTCTGATGCCAATGTGATAATATTTTCTCTGGGTCTAGGAGTGTAGATCCGAGAGTATCTATGTTGGTAATAGATCTGTGGTTCGGAGGTGGTCAATACCTTCGGATCCGGTCGCCGGAGTCGAGGAAGATGATCCGGCCATCTGCCATTTGTTGGTGCGGTCCTCTGCGCTTGGGCAGCGTCGGTCGGTGAAGAGGGCAGTGGCGTTGGAGTCACGGCGACGTCGTCGATCTCTCGGTGGCGGCGGTCGTCGTGGCGGTGGCGCTTCCCGTCGGCACAGCGCTCCCTCACAGATCGGGTTTAGAGATGTCGATGGGGTGCGGCGGTACGGATGAACTTAGGTCATAAGTTCCGGCCGGCCCTCACTTCTATTTATTGTGACGCTGGCGACAGGGGCCCACCAACCATAATGGGCTGGGCGCCCTCGATCAGACATGATTAGATCAAGGGCCTATTAAAACCGTTGGGCCAAAACGGGTGGAGATCAGTTACATTGTCACGTTAGAGGGACGCAATTCAACCATTGTCCTTTACGAGCATTCACTGTTGTCAAGGAATTTGTACGCACGATATGTTTGTCAAAAAAAATCTTACAGGTACTGTGCAAAAGACCTTCTTTGATCACTTGTTCCTTTAATTAGGACGGACAAAAGCCAAACATGAACATACAACCGACAGTGCTTTTTTACATCCTTTTCATCTCCGCTGCTTTAAACATATCTATGCTAAACTTTGATCATATCTATCGATGTGTAAATCACGACCTTTGAAGTGGCAAAAGCAAAAGAGTTTGTAAGCATTTCCCCCTTGGACCATGCATACTACTCCTCCGGTACCATAATTTTTGACATTTTAGATAAGATTTGAGTCAAACATTAAAAACATAAATTATAAATAACTTTAAAATAGTAAAATTTAAAAATGTGAAGACTATATAAATAGATTTGTCTAAAAAAACTCTTTAATAAAAATATACATATGCTACTTTTAAATAAAAACTTATAGAAAAATAGAAATTAAAATTATATTTTGAAGATGTGTCGTTATACAAAACGTCAAGAATTATGTAGTGGAGCGAGTACCCATTTGCACTTCGTACAGTACTTTGTAAAGGTCCCTGCCCGCACTAGCTTGGCCGTTCGTTCTTCGCTTTGCGACATGATCCAAAAAAAAAAAGAGGGATGTGTCATGGATCTGTACTAATGCGACTAGGAGGTCTCCATTTTTTTCCCCTCGTACAGAGTGAGTCTGCATGCAAGTCGCGCAGATGTTTCTTCCCTGCATGCATCCGGGGCATCAGTTTGTACACATGTAGTTCTTTTCATAGGAGATTCTGGTACCCTTGTGTTGGTGTAATTAGGTTTTTCTGGCATATATTTGTTGCTTAGAATAGGTATATTCTCTGATAAAAAAGAATAGGTATATTGTTGTTGTAGCCAAATTGGTTGTATCGTATTTTGATTCGCATTATGGTCGTTTATACATATTCAATATTGCGATGCCTATGGCTATCTGCTAACTAGCTAGCGCATGGCATCAGTATATGATTCGTAAGGACGAGATTATTCTCGTACCAAAGTGCGTAGTAGAATCCAATCTTGATGTCCGTGAAAGTGTACACAAACAGTACTAGGATACAGGTGATCGCATGACAGATGAGAATACATCCTTTTCGATAGAAATGTATGCCGAAAACCTTTACCCGAAAGATGTGAAATTCTCACTGCATGGTGTTGCATTTTCCTTCCTTTCTTAAATTAATGTCACATTTGATTTTTACTATCAACTTTAACCATCTGTTTTATTTAAAAAATTTGCTCGAATGTGTAAAATTTTAAGTTATGATTCAAATAATTCTAATGATAAATTAAATTATATCAAAATATATGAAGTTTATTAAAATTTTTTAAATAAGACAAATGATCAAGTTAAATTTAAAAGTCAACTACGACATCAATTAAAACAACGGCGAGAGTATTTGCTAGTGACAATAAATTAATGTTTTGCATCGATTCGTCTATTTTGGAACAACCTTTAACACATAAAATATTTCTATATGCAAATGACCAGACATGTAAAAGAACAACCAGCAAAGTATCTTAGAAATATAGGTAGCCTTTTTTTTCTAACAGACATACATTTTATTCTCGAAGGTTTTCCATTCACAACCATGAGTTGGACGTGCGCGCTGTTTATCCAGCAATATGAACGCCCGCTGGGTTCCTGATTTTTACGTGATCTGTTGCATTTGATGGTCCTATCATTGATCTCTACGACACATAACCTGCTCATATTAATTCGTCACCAGTCCAACCCGCTCTTAAAACATTATTAACTGATCATAAAACAAATGCATTGTTTGTACTTCTCATCGTCCCTATATATAAAATTTAAACAAGGAATCAGCGGGGGCCAGTGCCGACATCTCAATGGCGCTTATTTGTTTAGTTGTGGAGTATATCTATACATAGCTTCTCGACAAACAGCACCATAAACATTTCTCACACGCGTTGACGTGGTGGCGCGTTGGATCATCTCTGTCTGTGTGATTAGGGTGGCGCTCCATTTAGAATATATGAGTCAACTTCTAGAAGCTAGCAGATAGGTTATTTTAGAATTCAATTTGCCAGATCGATCTGGCGCCCTCAGCTTTATTAGGGACACGGATCGATTTGCTGCAGCTAGCTGTTACAAGGTAGTAGTAGTGTATACCGTATGCATGTGCAACCTACGGCTTTTCTTTTTTTTTTTTCTGTGATTGGAAAAGTCATTTAGAAGTGAGCTGCATATTACGATCGACAGCAGTGTCGATCGGAGAAGATTGATAACAATATAATCAGCCGGAGAGTGTGTAGCCGGCAGCGACGTCCACGCGATCGAATTATAAAATTTCGCTGAATCCGGGACCAAGACAGCACATGGTCACTGTCACAGGCATTGTTCCAAAAACAGGTGGGGATGTAGATGTAGAGGCACTAACCTCGTTCTGTTATCTAAAAAAATGTTTGATGACTGTATCGATCGGCCGACCGTCGACATCGTCGACGAGCTTTTTTTTACTATTTTGTTAATGAAATGTATAGCAAAATGATTATTAGATGCAAATGTGAGCACTGATCAACTGGTATTTGCATCCAAAATAACGAGGGGAAAAAAAAAAGCTTGCTAGAGCAACTCCTGATTGGAGCTGTGTATCTATCTGGACACCGATACGAGGTTGCCACTAGCTAGTGGATCGATCGAGAAACAGTCAAAGGAACATGCAAAAGTCATGATCGATGAATCTATCTAAACCTCTGTTTTGCAATTATACAGATCGAGGAGGATAGCTTGTGGGAGATGCAGATACACCATAAAGCGATGGTGGATATCACTGCTCCCTCCGTGACTTGACCTGGCCTCAAAGCAGTGGCACGCATGGTGAGAGAGACACGGACACCATCATTGCAGATGCAATGGTTCCTTGACCAGTCTCTTAATTTGAGTCGCATTGCATGGCGTGCCGAAACTCCTTGCATGTTTGTAGGCAGCGTATTGGTTGATCCATGGGTTGGTGGCTGGGTGCAGCCGTGCAGGCCGGCAGTGACGCATGCAGTGACGTGGGGCACCGGTACGAACGTGTCACACTTTTTCCAGCCATATAATTCGTTCAATCCTCTCAAATCGTGGCAGCAAGAAGCTCAGATGCCTACCAAACGATTCACAGAAAATGGATAAAAGAAAAAGATTCACAGAAATGATATCGCCTAAGCAGCACGATGGAGAAGCCCAAGGCAATTTGCTTTTTAAATGGCCCAAAGAGAGAAAGTTAGTGGGCGGCCTGCTAAAGGTTATCGATTGGCTTGTAGCTGGGCTGCGCTATAGCTGCCAGGAACTGTGAGAGATCTGACCCAGTGCGGCCATTGGCACACGAATGGGCTTTTGATCTAACGGGCCAGACTTCTCAGTTCATATCAAGGCCCTTAAATCACATTCACACAGCCACGACATGTCACTTTCCAACAAACCGTCCAAATTCGTAGTACAAGCAAAACTCCATGTGTTTATTTTGGCGTGAAAAGGAAAGGATTTTGAAATGGTAATTGACCGTCTCGGGTGATCATGGACGGCAGCGAAAGATTTCTCGTCTCTTTTATTCTTGGTAAGTGCCGACGGGTTGCCTAGCTGCTACTGATCGCCGGCAATGAAAGCTATCGCAGACTCGCAGTCGTCCGCGCCGTTGTGCAAAGCTCTTTCTGCAGTCACGCGCGGCGGCACTGCCATCCGCGACCAATGCAGCCAGGAACTCATGTTCTACTTATATTCTGAAATCGCCAGTACAACAATTGTATAGTGACAATTATTTTAGAATGGAGATAGTATTACCTAACAAGTAGAGGTTGGAACAATGGAACCTGTTCCATTATCTAAAATAAAAAATTCTGGCTAGCTGATCCTAGTTGACTGAGCATTCAGCAATATCAGTACATCCACATTGGAAATACAGGAGCATCTTTTGAAGCAAAGAAAGAAAAGATAGAAAGAGGCCTTTCTTTCATAAGGGCATTGTTGCGCCGTTTACATTCATACAAAATTGGCACAACAACCAGCTTACATACTACGTAGTGCTAGTATATATTATAATTTCTAATCATCTAAAGTAACTAAAAACCTAAGAAAAAAAAAACTATGGAACTGCATACTAAAACAGAAGACACAGAAAGACAGAGCCAGGTATACAGGAACATTCAGAGACGAGGAGGAGAAAACTAGAGCACATGTCGCGAGCTCATTCAGTTGTGCTTGGGCGGGTGCCGTTTGATTTTACCGTAGTCGGAGGTGAAGGGTATGCGGCCGCTGAAATGAGCACGAGAAGGGTTCCTCCTGGTTCCGAAGCGGCGGTAGTTCAGCCTCTCGTCCATCCTCCTCCCCCTGCTCCTCGTCGTCGTCTCCGCTGCATCCTTCACCGCCACTTCCGGCGCGTCGGTTAAGATGTTTGCAGCTCTCGCCTGATCGAGTCCTCGGTGTCCGGTGGCCACTGCAAGCAACTCTGCAACACGATGCAGACAAGCACGTCACCAAGGCGGCATGAAGCAATTTGATCCTCAGATAGAACGCCCAATTAACTGGCGGTCGAGCTCTGAAAGGAATGGGGTTACGAGACGACAGTAGGCCGTGATGGGGCACCGTGTTTACGAACCTCTTCGTTGGGCAGCAGCGACGGAGGGGCCGAGCGCGGCCAGCAGGACGCCGAGCAGGAGAAGCAAGCCCACGCAGTTGAACTGCCGCATAACTACTCTACCGAGCTACCGACCTCAGATCAACCTACTTCTACCTCTCTGAAACTTCTGAATTTAACCGACTGAAGTCTGAAGAGGAAGAAGAGAGCAGGCGTGGAAAGGCCGAGGCGGTTTTAAAGAGGTCGAAGGAAGGCCGCGGCGGCGCCACTGGTCAAAGCTCGAGGGACACCATGATGTGCTGCAATGCAATCGTGCATGGGGGTTCGAGACTAGGTAACCAGTTGGTCATTGGCCGGGTGGGATGACGAGCTAGCTAGCTTGTCCCTTGTTAATTTTTCCAAGTGAAATGCGTCTTCCGATGATGCTGGCGAGTTGTAAAAGGACTTCGAGGGCCTGCCATTGCTTGGGGTTTGGACATTGTTTACGAGGCCGAGAGAGAGAGAGACCATGTTCAGTTCATACTTTGAACATCGCGTTTCGGTGATTCCGTGGCCCCCCGTAATCCGTACCTAGAAACCGTGAACCCGGCGAATAGTCCCTGGCCAACACTGCCGAGAAACTCCGGTCATCGGTTGGTTAGGCGCGCCGCCGCGGACCCCGACGTCCTTCTCCGCGTACGTGCCCGTCGGCACGAGCGGTTGTTGCATCGCATCGGGGTCGTCTCACCTCGCCGGCGTACGTGGTGCGGCCACATGCGCGGAGTGCGGACGGACACATGGTCCGGGCTCGCGTCTAAAGGGCCCTGGCTTTTCCTGCTAATCATGGCGAAATGATTCCGAAAGCGTGAGCACGCAGCAGGCCGCGAGGTCTTCCACGCCGGGACGTGCCGGTTTGTTCCGGGTCACGAGGAGGCGGCATCTGATCGATCCTGGTCCAGATGGTTTTGTATTCCGACACAGAGAGACAGTCAACTCGGTCTTCAGGATGGGATCCCGACTTCGAAATGTGCTGCCGTTCTATGGGGTAAGTAGACTTGAGGGCGTGCATGCGGGAACGCAGAGTGCAACGGCAGCGTCGATCGCCTGCGCCTACAGAGAGCAGCTTGTCCCGTGACTCCCGTCCCCACGTTTCGCCGCGGACGGCAGGCACCGCGATCACCGACGAGGAGCCAAAGGGGCCGACCAAGGTAGTACAGCCGGCCACCGGCCCCATGCCTTCCAGGCCACCACGACGCCATGCCACCCGACCCGAACCGGGAAGAGAGGGACCGCCGCAAAAATTGCTACGGGAGACTGCCTGGTAGCAAGCGTGAGACGGCGCGCCAGGAGTGCGTGTTCCGTCTAGGCATTCGTCGACGGTTCAACGCTTTTGGGGGTGCACGAGGGCGCGCGCGGCGATCCAAAAGTCCGGTTTTCCCTTCGTCCTCCTCGTCGAGCCTCGACTAGAGAGCCGCGTGCTCCAGCTGGGCGCCGGTCGTTTTTTTCCTTTTCCCAGCGCCGTCCATTGTTGTGCGCGTTCCAGGCCGAGCTCTCAGCCTGCCACCGCAAACCCCTCCAACGGGAAAAATTTTCGTGCGGCTCCTGAACAAAGGGAAGGCAGCTTCCGATCCCTGTTAACCATTACTCAGGTGTTTCACCCCGCGAGATTTCATGCACGAGTTCAAATGTCGATCCAGTTTATAATTATGACACATAACAGGCACAAGCAGCCCCACAATGCCACCGATCATACATTGGCTTCTTTTAACGACGGTAGCGGAAGACCCAATTGCTTCTTTGCAGACACATATCAACAAATTATTGCTCACCTTAAAAGAACAATTCAACCGAAACAATGCAAGCCCCCCATTGTATGCAACACGCTTCCTACAGCCAACCCCATCACCCAATTTGAATAAGTTACAAAAAGGGATACATACAGACGGGCCCCATCCCAACACTAACGCCTTTTTGTTGGTATTTTTCAGCTCCCAGAAGCTGTTGGCACTTTGAAACAGTCGATATTGCACAATTTCACCGACTTCATCATCCCTCCAAACCTGTTGCACACACCATTTCATCAAAGCAGTCAATAAACTGAGTGCAGGCAAGTTTTTTAAACAGAAAGAGGAAACTTTGACGCATATACAGAATGCTATTGTTGAAATGAAATATTTGGCAGTTTGTAAAGGTAAATCATACCGGTCGATGCTTTTCCTTGGCCTATCAGATTGATCAACACTAGCCCGCGGTCTCTCAGGATGGTCTACACTTTTCCTATTTTTGTCCCTCTTATCTGTACTGCCCCTTGGCTTCTCGCGGCGATCTGTACTATATTTATGATCTATGCTTGTCCTTGTTTTGTCTCTGCTGTCTGTGCTTTTCCTTGAATCCTCTGTGCCTTCAGGTTCTGGTGGAGTAGGATCTGATGGACCTGTGCCCTCGGACGAGTCATTTGCAGGCGGAGGTGGCGACTTCCCAATGGCTCCAATGAACTTTTTCAGATGCCTAATGTACTCTGGGTAGAGCTCCAGATTACAGTGATTTCCTCCTTTGATCCATAGAGGCTCATACTTCACTTTGGCAAGTTCCCACAATGCCCTCCCATGGGTACAGTCAACAACATCATCAGCTGTACCCTGAGAGAAGATAGCATATTAAATCATGAACATCTATCAAAAGTATTACCATACTCCAGCATCAATCACTTCTATTATAACAAAATTATGAAAGCACATTTGAAAAACATCCATGCAAAATTACAAGTTTATGCTGCCATTAGCAATCATCAAAGAAACAGTAGCGTTGCATTTACAGCCTTGTGCATAATATTTTATTAAAATTATCCCTATTACAGTGTCAATCATAAAATAGCATATATCTACTGGTGACAACTAATTAATCAGAGTAACCGCCTAACCACAAGGGGTCATATTTCTCTTCACAAAGGATCAGTTAAATTAACTGCATGTTGTGCTATGTGGTAAGACAGCTATAGGCGATACGAAGGATAAAATGCCAGATGCCCTGATAAAGTAAAATATAAATGTTGTGTATTACACACCTAGTGACGCTGGCAAAATGTCTGCTTGAGAATACAAAGTCTAGTGCAATTGAGGAAAGGTCGTAAATTCAGAATACCTAATAACAGAGATGTGAGTTCATATCTAAACATGTAACACTAACAGCTTGTTTGGATAGGTATACTAGAACGACCTGCCACCCATTTCTAGGCATAAAATTAATCGCAGAGACATTTCATTTAATGGTGTAATGGTACTTCCTGGGAATTTAGCCATAACTCATAAAAACTAAAAAATTGCATGTGTGCCTGCAGAGAAACAGACATAAAATAACATGTGCACATGAAAGAAAAGCCCAAGGACAATATGCATGTCCGTGTCTATGGGGTAATGATTTCTGTGATGGCATTTGCTGTAGGAATGAATAATACTCACATGAATTACTAGCACTGCACACCTGACCAATGGTATTTTGTCAATGTTCTGCAAATACAAGACCAAATTAGATGAATGTGGGTGATAAAATATGAGCAAGAGTGTAAATTAATTACCTTATATATATCAAACCAGTATGTATGCTTTACAGGATACATCACCCTCAAGCCAGACAAAATTGGGCTATGTAGGACAACTGCTCTCAAATGAGGTAAACGGGAAGCTAAATCCAAAGTAGGACCACTGCCAACGGATTGACCATAAAGGATGATATTTTCCTCAGAGGCTCCATACGTTTCTACAAGACAATTGTATACAGACTCTATATCAGCATAGGTGTTTTGCTCACTGGGCTGCAATATCAGATAAAAAAAAAGATAAGTATTCTGCAAACTGAAAAGATTTAAGGGAAAAATGAAGCAAATATTTGTACCTTCCCAGAAGATTGCCCATAACCAGAATAGTCATAGCTGCAAAGGAAATATATACAAAGCATCAATATTACATCATAACAGGGAAAAAAGATGAAGGAAAGCTCATCAGGTGGTTTCTAAAATGCAAGGACATGTCTTCATCAGATCTATATTCTTAATTTTGTGAAAGCTCAACAGCCGAAGGAATTAATATCATGTTGTAAATTCATAAATAATAAGATGCAGTATGTTCGTACAAGGAAACTGGGCGCAGGATTCTATGGACTATTTCAGCAGCTCTCCGCCTATATTAATCAGTATTAGGACACTAGCAACTAGTACCAAAGGTAAATAGGTAATCACTAAGAAACAAAATGCCCCATGTCACAGTCAATGGTCATAGAGAGGATGAAAGTATGTTCAAAGGACAAAGCAATACTACAGAGATAAACAAATGTTGAATACATAAGCAACCAAAATAAAAGAGAAACAAAAAAGTTGGGATAAAAAAACAGCAACAAAAAAAAACTATCGGGGAATTACTCCAAGCCATTGAATTGTGTATTAGCTAGGGCTGCTAGATCCAGAATCAACCAGAGATTCTTACGGCCACAATCAACCACTACACCATCAATCAACTAATGTGGTAGACCAAGCTTGCTTTACTTGATAGAAAACCCAAAACATGGATCTTAATTCATCATTTAATAGTGTCGCTGAAACTAAAAAATGAATTCACTTTAATCCCTGAGTTTATTTTCATCAGATAAACGCAAAGAACAAAACAACGAAACAATAAAAATTATAACAAAAACATGCTAAACAAAGATCATTTTTCCTAATTTCTATTTATGGAGAGTTAATAACAATCAAGTAGTTACCTGTTTAAATAATTTATGTGATCATTTCAGTATAAAAACTTTAAAGGCTAGAAAACAGACAGGACTATCAATGCATTAATTTCATATAACTAAGCATGAGATAATTCAGCCAAAACTGTGAAATGCTGATTTTGTTCCTAATAGACTAGTGAAAAATTCTAATTAAATCAAGAAAACACAAACACTAATATCCAAAACAATCATTTGAGCAAAAATGCAAAAATTTATGCCAATGTGGCAACAACAAACAAAAACATACTCCCGCTGCCCCAAAATTCACATAGAATCAAGTGAACCATGAACTACCCAGTTACAATGAAGTATTACAAACCTAAGGATCCTTCATACTATCTAAGATTGAGCAAATTCCATTAAAATTCTTGCAACCGTGTTAACCTCAGACTTGCCTATCCATCTCGAACTCCAAGGGAACATTTCAAATATCAGCAGCTTGCTCCAATCATTAACAGAAAAAGACCTCCAGGAAATCAGAATGTCAATAACCACCCATTAGCTAATCCAACAGTGAAAAGGAGAGCATCCAACTGGTCAAAGGATCAAAACTCCAATGACCACAACAAGGCACACGTGAGAAGTAGAAACCAAGCAAACCCAATAAAACATTAAATTAACCACTATTCCAGCATCAGCATTACTTCATACTCAGACCAAGCAAAAGCCTCGACCAATAGAACGACAGTATGCACCTATCATCGAATGCAACAAGCAACAACCCTACTGATCCGCTCCCAAAACATAGTCATTCCCTCCAAAAGCGGGGTACTACCATTCCTAACCTCGAAAAAGTATAGCTCCGATTCGGCGAGACACGATCGGGAAGATCCAATCTACTGGATTCCAGCGTTCCAGTATAACAGCATCACAAGGTCCGAACCATCGCATACTAATCTAACCCGCACCAATACAATCCCAGACAACCCGACTCAGCCACGGGTAAGCGTGCGTGCGTGCGTGCGTACCCCATGAGGTTGACATTGAGGTGGGCGCTGAGCTCGACGAATAGCTCGTACATCTGGCCGAGGTCGGCAGCGTTGCCGTGGGAGTAGAGCAGCGTGAGTCTGGCGGCGGTCTGCCGCACGTACATAGCGACCACCTCCGTGCCCCGCCTCGTCCGCAGCCGCCTCGCCTCCACGTTGCCCCGCCGCGGCACACCACTAAGCTCCACCACCTTGCTGCTGCCGCTGTCCCCTTCCTCAGCCGCCGCCGCTGCGGCAGGGGGCGGCTCCACCCCGTACGACGGCGGGCTCGGCGGGAAGAAAGCGAAGCGGGCCGCGACCGTCGAGGTGACGGCGCCCATCTAGGGTTAGGGTTTGCGTCCCGGATGGCGCAGGTGAGGACGGCGCGGGGATGGAAATGGAAGGGGAGGGGAGAAGGAGGAACGCGTCGAGTCGGGCGTTTCTGTTCTGGCGTCGTTGGTTCAACGGAAGGAAAGGGGAAGAGAGGAGGGCCAGCAGGCCCCACGCCCCAGCACTGGAGCGGTTGCGTTGGAAATGTGTTTTTTTTTTCTCGCCTGCGACCTCGGGAGAAAAATTCAAACATAAACCACCTCGGCGGAAAATAGTTTGGCAAAAATTTAATGTTAGAGCTACAGAAATAACTCACTATATCAATGTCACAATTTTTTAGAAAAATAATAATGAAGTGTGCATTTGTATTTATAATAGACGCGTTCAAATCTTGCTATGCAGCAAGAAACAGCACGAAACAGCAGAAAGCAACAGCTATTGTCGCCGCAGTTGAAATACGCTACAAAATCAAGAAACGAACACGCGGCCCAATGAGATTTGTGATGTTTATGCGCACTAAAATATGTTTGTATTTCTACTATAATATATATTAAATTACTCATGAAATGTATACATATACCTTAAAAAATGATGTGTTATATGTAGTTAGTAACCATAGATCTATAGATGCATTAAAACTATAGTTTAGTGTCATTTGTTCACATTAGTTCTAGAATGTCACTCTTTTTTTTTATTTCATACCCTCTTAGCAAATGGTTTTGTTTATTAATGTGTTTGGGGTTATTCAAGGTTATATTTGATATTTAACATGTTAGAATTTATTATGTTTGATGCATAAGAAAAATATAGTCATCCTATGTTGGACATATAAGCTTGATCACCATCTGATCGGTGAGATGTTTTTTATCAAATAAAACTAAAAATTGTGTGTTTGCAGCATAGTTAACCAAACTGACATAGATGGATTAGTTTTCATGATTTTGACCAAATCGGTCAGACTTAGTAGTAAAATTGAGTGATTTTTCTTTAAAAAAAACTGAATGTAGTTATTTCATCGCTTGACTTTGTGATCTATAGCTCAGTTTTTTAATACTGTATTCTAATAGTGGTTACAATTAGTGAATCTTAATTTGTCTTCAACTAGGATCTAGATTTTTTTTATCTACTAATCTCCAAGAAGTGGAATAGTATATGGTTCGTCTCTTCTTTCACCATTCCATTATATTTATTCAGAATAGTTCATGTGATATATATCATATTGAGGTCGAATGTGTTTGTCACTAATCAAAGTAGGTTCTATTTCCTACAACAAAGCTAAAAAAACACAAGAAGTGAAAGATGCGAACTAAATCAAGGTGAGAATTTCTGCAACGCACAAATTCTTGATTTTCTTAGAACGAAACTCTAAAAGCATGTGTATCATGAAAGGAAAATTTGGGAACAGCTTTTTAATTTTGTGAGGCAGTGCAAATGCAAAAGGCCGACACCATGACGAAGGTATCCCCGAAGTCCAGGGGACAACCGCGCGGGCGATGGAGACGCACTGGAAGAAAGGCCCATGAGGTCGGCATTATTTTCGACAAAGAGACGCTTTCCTTCACTCACTGTCCACCCCTACAAACGGCTCACCTTCCGACAAACGGGCCACACCTGCCCCCAGGCCCACCTCTCAGAGCTGCATCAATGAAATCTGAATCCAGAGCGTGCCAAGTGCAGGTGTCACGTTATTGCGAGTAGTATTATGAGCAAAAACTTCGTCAATAATCTAACTTCTTGAAAGAGCAGGTGTCGTTTTTGGATGGACGATATGGCTGTGGTCTGAAGCAACTTGTTTGGTTAAAATCTAATCCTTTTTTTCCGTCTGACATCTGAACAGGAGGCAAGAGGTCAACCAAACCGGTGTGTTTCCCGGGGCAATGAAACGGTCTTCAGATTTGCTTGTGGAGGACAGAGCACTGCTTCTGCATGCGACCTCTCAAAGGACGATTCAGAATGTTGAAATCCAATTCTTCTCCAAAATGGTTTGAGCGTCAATGTGCAGAGGAGAACAGGATCAGGATCACGTGGCAATGATAAGAAGCATTGGACCAATCCGGATTTTAAGATTATGGATTCTGAAATTCTAAAATTCGGATTCTAAGATTATAAAATCTCTGCCATTTAAATTAAGAGATTTTATATAAAATTTTAAATTTTAAAATTTAATTTTAATATTTTAAAATCTCAAACATTTAGATTACTAGATTTTATTATTTTAGTTATATTGATGTGCATTATAGTATAAAATATTAAATAATAATTATATTTATGAGATTTTATAAAATTTTATAATTTTTTAAAAACTCTTTCATTTAAATACTATTAAAAAATTTTTATCTGAATTTCAAACCGCGCCCAAGATGCATGTGGAAGCATCCATCCAGCTCGACCATTTTTAGTGCAGACGGTTCAGAACAACTCAGACCATTTCTCTGTCATTGACCAGTCTCGTGCAGCCGATTCCATGGATTTCGTTGTTTTTTTTTTCTTTACCTGACGGAGCGAGATGGCCTGGCCAACAAGTCCAGGCCCATCCACAAAATGGGCCGGTGTCTCCGGCCCAATCGGTGGCACAACGGCGGCCCGCGCCCGATGGAGTCCCTCTGCATTGCGCGGCGTGGCGCGGTGTCTTCTCCCGCAACAGAGACGGCCGCGCAGCTAGCTTCTAGCGCCAATGGCGTCTTCGAGGGATAGCAGCGAGAAGATGAACACGACGCTCAAGAGCTCCGACGGCGTCTTTCTCAGGCGCTTATTTCAGCTTTGTACAGTCGAAGAGAAATGGCCACCGAATTAGTGCCTAGTACTACACAATAGTATTACAGGGCAGTTAATTCTTCCTACTATTCCGTCGTTAACTAACCCTCTTGAGCCACTGCATCTCCTTCCACCTCCATCCCACCGAGCCTTTCCCGGAGCCCACGAGCCTCTTCCCGGAGCTCATCATTCTCACGCACGACCCGAGCGTGCTTCGCGATGGCGAGGTTGAGCTCAACCAGGAGCCGCTGGTTCGCGTCACGGAGCTCCGCCACCTGCGCCGCCAGTTCTCCCAAACGCCTCTGCTTCCGCACGCGCGACCTCCTCGCGGACTCGCGGTTCGACGCCAGCCGCCTCCTCTTCCTCTCGTCGGTGCTTCGCCTCGCTCGGCTGTCGACCGCTGGGTACGGGCCAACAGTGTCCGGTGAGCTGAAACCGTAGATGTCGGGAGGGTCGTCTTGCAGCAGGAACGAGCTGGCGAAGTCGAAGCTTGACTGCAGGCATGCTAAGGTTGCTCCAACGCCTACGAAACTGTGTTCCATGTTTGAATGCTAGGACCTTGAAGGGCCCCTGTCTGTCTTGGATGAATCTATGATGGAACGGAAGTTTGAGAGGAGACGGGCTCCTTTTAAATGGCAAGAAAGCGGCCATTTGAGCAAGGTGCTGACCCACATGTGGCGTAAGCAAATTCGCTTTGTTAGCTTTGTGCTGTTTGAGATTTATCATCACCTTGATTCAGTAGGAAGTAGGAACAGCCAGTAGGCGCGTCATAGGGAAAGATAGACTTTCACAATGCAGCTTTCGATTTGGAAATTCTGTCGAAAGTAGCAACTGTTTGCTCCATGAATTCCAGGCAGAGTTCGCAAACTAAGGCCTCCTTCGCAACAATCCAAAGGGGACCTAAAGCACCAAACAGGCGACAGTTAAATCTTTCTATGGAACGGTGTCCTATTTTGAGGTGAGGCTACCACCAGCAAGGTTAAAAAATACAGCCGGCAAGTACTCCAGGTGAGAAGTATTATATCCATACATATGGTTTGTATATATTTCAAGTTCTGAAATACAAATATCTTGAAATCTGAAACTAAACACTGCATCATTCATTTTAGAAAAAAAAGTCATCGGTTCCTTCAAAAAATAACAACGAATGATATTGCAAGTACAATCATAAGTTTTGTATTATGCGCTAAGATCTTTCTTAGGACCAAGCAAAGCAATTGCCTTCTATGCCTTTTCTACGTCAAAGATGCGACAACAATATCTGATGGCGAGGCAGCTGATGCTAATACATCGATTATTTGGTTCATTTTGGGGCGTGTTGCGTGTAACTTGGAAACTGTTTGGTCAATCTTTTCATAGAGTAGATCTGCTTTAGATTCATTGAGAGGTCACTTTACCTAAAGGTTAAACCTGTAAGGTTTACTAGAAGTGATTTCTGAATGCTATAAGCGATATCAAGCATTGACTGAGCAGTCCAGGTTTTTCGTTGCTCTCTAGAGTGGAAATGCACAACGGTTTGGTTTTGTTTGACACGTTCAACACATGACATGGTCCTTATTTTAAACATGGTATATATGTATCTTGTATAAAGATATTTGCCCTAAACTACATTTAGTTACGATGATTGTTTTATGCAAATTTCAAACTTGCTTGAAAAGAAAACTGGCATGTGTTTCAGTAGCAGAATTACTTCTTGTTATTCAGATCGATCAGGAATTATATGATGTTGCTGTCAACCAAAAGGCAATGATGATCAGTGGCTTTTCTTGACCATGCTCTTTTTCTCCACCTGCTTTTTCCTATCGTATGGTTATCGAGAACATGGAAGGATTTTGCTGTCTTTATTTTCTCTATGTTTCTCGAGCCTGATAAGACTTTGCATTTGTAAATGCTTTTGTATGAGATGAAGACACTAGTAGTGTACTACTTGATTAAGTCTTCTTGTATGAAACAACAGTGAACTATCACCATGACTAACAGATCTTCCTGACTGAATACCTAGTCATTGTAGGCTTTGCTGCTTTGATAATTTAGTTCTGATGGTATGTTATCTTTAGGGTATGGATGTTCTTGAAATGAAAGTATACTTTTACTGCATTGAAATCTATTGATCGGAATAAGGTCTTGCATTTGTTTAACAGGAGGTCTTGCATAACAGGACCTAGTCGACAAGTGCACATCTCCTACAAGGCTAAGCATATTGCGTGAGGAAACTAGCTAGAGACCATTAGAAAGCACAAGCCACAATGTCTGTCTTTACAATTTTTGAATGAATAAACTAAAGTGCTTTCCCGATGATGCCATTTGCTTGGTTCTTTTTGCTATTGGGAAATCATTAAATTATACAATGGTGTTAGGACGATATGGATGTGATTGTGGGCTAAATACCTTTAACACCACAATGGATAGTGGTTCGAACTTTTGATGTGCCTGCATCTTTGCTACAATTGTAAATTAAGTATGTGATACACATAGGTGACGCTTGGTTTTGTTATATGTCACACAAAATGGTTATATGGATTCTAGAAAAGGAATGGATTGGAATGAACTATTACTAATACGATTGCTATTCACAAGCTATCATTGTCCTTGTGATTTAGTCAATTAACGCACCAGCACTTTGGTAAAGAGATGTTGCTGGCTGATTGAAGGCAAAATATTGGATATTCTAGCTGCCTTATTTTATGGTTCAGAAGAGCTTATTCCCTTAAAACATGGCCCGTGATGAAGTTTATATTATGGATAATGGATAATTTTTCTTGACTCCACATGATTCTTCAATTGGTTTTATACAATCTAATAAGGAACAAAAGCCACTTATGTGGATGCTGATCGAGTATATCAAGGGTACAACTCTTGAGAAACATTTAGTCATTGTGAGAGAAATTGATATCTGCAAAAAAAAAAAGGCCTTTTAGAAGAAAAATAACTCATTCTCACCATAGATGATGTGAGACAACAAACCGGCCATGTTTTCCAAGTATTAGATTGAATTGTAACGCCAGTACAGACGTGAAAACCTGATAGTAACAATCAAAGCATAATGCAGAGCTTGATGCTAATCAGGTGCTAAACAAATCTTGCCCCATATCAGTAGGTGGCATTTTGCTGTCTGTTAGGCTCTTACCTTCCTATAGCCGGAACATAGGGTCGCTTTGGTTGTATTATCTTTGCATAAGCTTCTTTCCACCATTGTCGGAAAGATAATCCGATCATTTCTTTACTTTGCTTACAAATGTGACCAGGAGCACAGTATATGTTCTAGCCTGTACCACAAGTTCATTCAACGAGACAATCATTGGTGGAGCAAAGGCAGGTAGCTCAGCAAATCAAACCAGCGTCCTTTGCCTCACCTGTCTCTCTCCTCCAAAATACACCGCATCACTGATGAAATATGCAAAATATCTCGACAGATGACTGATCTGACAGAAGCTTTACTTAGTCTGATAATTTATTAAATGAAGAAAAGAATGTGTTGGTTAAGCAGCTTTTGATGCAAAATTACTAAATCTGCTTAAAGGCTGGTCAATTTGACTGCTGCTGGATGTGGCACTGCTTTAACCTGGATTTGTCTTACATGAAAGCACAATCATGAATGATGCCGGTTAAACAATTTTTGCTTTATGTTTGTGCAATCTTCGTGCATGAATGAACAACCATTCAGCAGAAAAATGGTTCTGAGTTAACCAGTGATGGGGTATTTATAGTTTCAGTATCGTTACATCTCTAGTATAAAATTTGTCTGGTAAAACCCTGGATAGAAAGTTGAACAATATAACCTCTGCAATAATAATACATCTCATTGTTAATGTAGCTACAAACTAAACAAAGATACAGAATGCACAAGTAAATGATATTCTCGATGGTATTATTAAGAATTAAACAAACAAATAATATTTTGACATATATCTAACAAAATCTCTATGAAAATAGTAGCAATTTGTGGTAACATCCAATTCACGATCTGCCATATGATGACTGGATTCACAACAAGTGTCAATGCTTTTCTTTATTTGTGACTTCAGATGCACGTTCAGATGCACCTTTCCGAATAATCATAAGGTTGCATTATCCTATGCGATCATGAACCAACAAACGGTTCTGGACCAAATCATCGATGCAGGCGGTTGCTATTCAACTTCTGAGTTTATCAAGAACCAAATGGATAACAAACCAGATGATATTATATCTTTGCTTCTATGTCAAAATTTGTATGGCGCCAGCAAATGCATAGCTGCCTTAACTATAATTTCTGCAGAGATATTAAGATATCAAAATCTGTTCAATTCTTTAACTACCATCACAGGTTTGCCTTGTGGTTACTAGGGCAGTACGAGAATGTTCTGATATTTCTACCCAAATGCTGCTGTGGAAGCCTAGAAAGGAGATTCAAGCGACTCATCCCAAACATCTCCACTTGCATTGGAAGCATCTTCACCATCTTCTTCCATTGCCAATCTTACATACTCTCTTCGTGCAAAACGATCCCAGTCTGTTAATGATGGCTCTTCACGCATCTGCATTTGCATTGGGAAAGCATGTAGTGTTACCAGTGCACAAACCACTAATATCAGAATGACCAGTGGATGTTATCAGAATATTAGCATGACTTGACTCACTTGGCGGATGAGAAATGGATCTCTAGCTTCAAAGGCCATAAATTTGTTCAAATTAAAGAGAATGTTGAAGAAATGCCCAGATAACTTGCACCTTCTGAAGTCTTTTAATGTCAAGTAGCTATCATTCTGGAGAAAAAGTAATTAAAAAAATGTTTCGGAATAAAATGTAACTTGGTAAATAAAAAAATACTAAAGTTATACCTCAGGTCCAATCATATCAATGAGCTGACACAAAATGTCCCCAAATAGAACAGGTTCCTGGGCCATGCATTCCATGCGATGAAGTTGCTCCTCAAAAAAGAACTGCAGTTTATTGTGTGTGAGTATGCCATTGCCATCCAAATCTATACATTTGAACCTGAAAGAGATGATATCACCAAGTATAATTATGAGAACTTTTGGACTGATCTACTCAGAAAGCAACTCAAATCATAAAACTAATGGGCATGATAGGAAGTGCTGTGATCACTATATTATTACTGAAAATAGCTAGGGAATCACTCAATTGAAAAGCTGAGTTACTAAACCAAATATCAGCAATCTACCAATATTCCTGGCTTGGCTCCGATGATTTGTCCTCTTCAGACAATATAAAATGAACAAAATCTTCGTAGCCCATTTTCCCTTTAACCTTGCTGGTAAATTTTCTAGGAACCTGTTGTGCATCAATTTAAAAATGTCAACATACTCAATAGTAAAAAATGAACCGGAACACAGCTTGAAGAAGCTATTATTGTCAAGAAAAAAAATGAAAGAAAGGAAACTAACCTCAGAAAAAATTCTATCGACAATCCTATATGTCAATGCATGGTTTCCATACTTAATTAGATTTTCTTTATCAATAAGGAAATCATGGTCCGTATCCAGCTCCCAGAACTTGCAATATATCACATAGAAATGCTCATACGAGAAGTACCTACAGAAATTTCAATCAGTTCAATGTTACACATTGATTGTCTCATGACCAATGTTAGACTCTGAAATTGATGGTGTCACCTCAAAACTTTATTGATATCCTCTTCATCATCAGCATGCCTGAGCGCACTTAGTAGATTTCCACGCTTCAGTTCTCTAAGTGTTAGATGGCCACTTCCAATTCGATTCAAGCAATAGAATATCCTATATACGACAGTCTCAGCTGAAAAATAATTTTGTATAAGTCGAAGAAGATACAATATGATATTTGACATATGCTACAAAGATTATAGCATGGTAAAGAACTCAGGCGTGTTATTTGATAATTTACCATATCTTTCTTGAAACTCAGGCGTGCTCTTTAAGAACTCCAGGCCAGGATGGTTGTCCAAAAGGTCTCTAAGAACTGGTTTAAAATCCTCCTAAATCATTTAGCATCATGAAACACTGATTAGTGGAAAACATCGGTGATGGACCAGTCAAGCTCTCTTGACATGATCCATTTTTAATTATTTCACTTTATAGGAATTGGTAGCAAGAGATACCTTGGTGAGATAATTGTGATTCTGTTGCTTCAGAATTTTGAATACTTGGCTTGCACTATCCATGCTCATCAAGTTGCTATTTACCCAGAAATCAGTGAAGGCCTCCCTGAAATGGTACATAAATCACTAGTGTAAAGTTAACAAACGATAATTTCACACTCTAGGACAGCTAAATTCGCCAATTACCTTGTGACGAATCCTGTGCCCTCTTTATCAATCTTTTCAAAAAGAGCAGTCGTAAAGAATGTTGGTAGCTTGCAGAGTTCCCTGGTAACCATGCGAAATTCTGACACAGAACCAACAGACACGAAACAAAAAGGTATTAGCTGTCAGCCTCAAGAATATACTGCTGTGATAATATAATTGCCAGTTTCATGCACATAACTGGTTGTGCTCGTGTCCTATAGCAAATAATATAATTGGGCTTGGCAAATTTGAGAGGAAGCATGAAACTATGTTACCAGTTCAGTTACCCTTTTATTTACCAGAACAGAAAAATAGCAAAGATTTATCCAATTTGACGCACCTTGAGCCTGAAGACCATTCGTGTGGCCAGCGAAGAGCTGATCAACTGCAGCTATACATTGCTTCTTCACCTCAAGCGGCGGCGGCGGGCCATCTTGAAAATAAAACTGCCGAACAAACACCAACCATTCGATGGGCTCATTCGCAATGGCACATACCGAACAATTTTGCGTACGATCAATGAACCAAGACACGAGACGCGATCCGATCGATGGATCTCGAGGATCGTACCTGCGGTATGACCTCCTTGGCGGGGCGCGCGGTGGCCGGGCGGAGCGGCGACGCGGAGCGGTTAGGCTGGCCGCCTCCGACCGCGCTGGGCCTCCTCGAGAGTCGCGGCGACCTCGGCGAGAGCGGCGGCACGGACGCGCCCCCCTGCAGCATCATCGACGGCAGCATCGCGGCCGCCGGGCCGCCGGTCGTCTTGGCCTTCTGCGCGAGGCTCCCCACCAGTGTGGCGGTCTCGGGGAGAGACAGCCAGTGCGCGAAGAGGCCGTCCAGGACGCCGCGGAGCGCGGGCGCCCCGGGGGCCGGCACCTCCGGCGGCAGCTGCAGGAGGTCCACCTGCAGCGGCAGCGCGCTCACCTGCGCCGCGGCGCTCAGATCCGATGAGGAAGCCTCCACCATCGCGGCGTCGGAGAACTAGCCGCCGCCGCCGACGATCCGATACCGGCGAACGTCCGACGAAGATCGCGCCGATCGCGGGGGAGAGGTTGCCGAGTCTGGCGCGTGGGAAGAAGTCTGGCTAGTGAACGGCTGGCTGCACGAATCTTAACGCAACCTTGCCGTCGGGCCTACCGCCTGCGTGCCAGGAGGGACGCGTTGCCCGGGTCAACGGATCGGGGGAAATGTTCGACGATCTGCAGCACTATGCAATGCACGTGAGCTTGCCGGGAGCGATGCGTCTGCGGTCTCAAAAAGGAAGAGGGGGGGGAGACAACGGATGATACACGCGTGTTCTACATTCTGCTCGTTTCATGCATCAAATTCTATTGGGACAATAAATCAATGAATCCCTTTATGAAAATAAAATCCCCTTTAGAACGTACTAAGAGTTTCATAAAAATCATATATAAATTTAATAAAAATCAGATCAATTTTACATAGAAAAATAAAAAAAAATCTGCATTTCAAAGGGCCTGAAACAATGAAAAAGGCATTCTCTTGTTGTGTTGGTGACATTCATAACAGATTATACTCATTGAGTGCAAGAATATGACTTGTAATAGTAATACGTGTTGCTTGTGCTCTAAGAAACAATTTCAGTCCAAAACGAGAAGGCAAAAATTTAGAACAAGAGCAAAACAAAGCAAGAAAAATGGATGACAAAAGAACACGTACCCTATTAATATTGCATCAAGATGTAATACAGTTTAGGAGCCAAAAAATAGGAGGAGCCAATAAACGAGTACTCTACTCTCAAAGGGACTCTCATAGATCGCCTAGTCTTGGATCAAGGTGAGAGAAAAGAAGTGACAAAGGAGGGTCAGTAACCATAAATAGAACAAATTTGAGAGGAGGAACGAATGGAAGGGAAAGGAGGGGAGATGAAGTAGGACAAGAGAGCACCGACGAAACCGCGTCATATGTCCACGTCAATTTACTCGTGACACATAAAAAATCACTTCGCACTTGTAAACTCAAGTCGTGTCTAATTCTAGTATATTGTTACATTGTCTGCCATGTTATGAAAGGATTTTTGAATTCCCGAGGAGAAGGTACTATACAAGTAACCTTCCATTCTGTAAAGGGTTAATTCTTTATAGGCCATTGAGAAAAGTTTGGATTTCTTATTGGCCATTGAAAAATTTGAATTTCTTTATTGGCCATCTATTTTAATTTTTGTTCTTTAGTGGCCACTATGGTCATTTTTGTTCTCAAAATGCCTTTACTTGTTACAAGCCAAATTTAAATTGTAAACACCGTAATCTAATCAATAATTTTGTTTCGATTTCATTAGTATTTTTTTTCTTATTCAATAATTTTGTATCCTCGAGTAATTTTGTTTTGATTCTTTCAGTAATTTTCTCGCATTCTATATTTTTGTTTTGTTTTCCTTGATAGAACAATTCTTAAAAATTACCAAATAAACTGAAACAAAAATTACTGAAAGAGATATAATTACTGAGGAAAAAAAAAATTACTGAAATAATTGAAATAAAATTACAGAATAATACTGAAACAAAATTACTGAAGAAACCAAAATAAATTTACTAAAGGAAATGATACATAATCACTAAAAAAAATTACTAAAGGAATCGAAACAAAATTATTGATTAAATTACGGTGCTCACAATTTGAGTTTGACTTGCAACAGGTAAAGGCGTTTTAAGAACAAATATGATCATAGTGGCCATTAAAAAACAAAAGTTAAAATAGATGGCCAATAAAAAAATTCAAACTTTCCAATGGCCAATAAAGAATCTAAACTTTTTTCAGTGACCAATAAAAAATGAAGCCTTTTGTAAGTGATGTCGTTTAGGCAACGAATTTTGAGCTGCAGCTAACACAATTGTGATGTCTGGAACGATGTCAATTTTGGGAAGGAGTACACATTCTTCTATTTTTTCGGAAATATATAACCCATTTGGGTCCAGCGCTCTAAAAATGTTTATGAGAAAATCAATGCTAAGCATCACGCGTAGTTTTTGGAGGAGACCATCAACAGAGATGACTTCGCATGCCACCTTGCTTTTGGTAGAAACCATGAACAAACTGTCTGGGGACACAGAGTCACAGATCAGAACTTGTAAATTGTGACGACGGTCACCGTAGCCCTCGGGTATCCCCATCTCGTTCTCTGTCCCGCCGGAAAAAAATTGGTTCCGGCCGGTCCGCAGCAGCTCCTCCTGCGAACCATCCCTAGATTTGCGACGTGTGGACTTACGAATGGATCGATCTCAAATCACGTCTCTTTCTTCTAGCTAGCGTCCACAGAGAGCCGTCGCCATGGTCCTCTGTCCTCCAACTCACCGTCGCGCTCGTCCATATCTACTGGCTCAGTAGGCGCAGCTCGGAGAGCAGGCCTCACTGACTGTCACCGTTATGGTAGGCAGTGACATCGCACTCAGCAGCTCCCAACGTCTAGCTACCTGCATGCCGCTCCATGCTCCGGTGAGCGCCTCGACGCCGCAATGACTGATAACTGGATCAAAGTGTTGAAAAACATGATGACAAATAACCGGAATCAAGGTTTTACGACGGCACAGAACTGGAGGACCGCGGCAGCATAGGCGCGATGGAGGACTACGGCGGCGAAGGCACCGAGCTAGAAGACAACGGCAGCGGCGGGCCGCTGGATGACCACGGTAGCAGCGAAGACTTGGAGGAGCAGTTAGGCGCAGGCGAGGTGGATCCATTGTGTGAGGGAATGAGATGCAAGACCACATCGGCGGGGCAGAGCTGGAGGACAACGCTAGCGACGAGCTGCTAGTGGACTGACGGCGGCCATGTCCGAGAAACAGTAAGGCGCCCGCGATTTTACTTGGAGAACCGTGGGCGTGGAACGAGACGTGATTTGGGATCGAGCTGTCTGGGCGGCTGCCTCGATCGCGAGCCGCGGGCATCGAAGCCGGAGAAGGCACGAAGCCAGTCGTTGCTGTGCCCGTTCGATCAACGCTCTGCTCCACGCGTCATGCATCCAGCTTGCGTCCGCAAAGAGCCGCACTGGAGACCGTCCACAGGGAATTTTTTTTTTTTCCGTCTGATAACCCCACTCAATTATCCTCAATACGCGTGTCCATCCGTCTCGGCTGGCCCCGGCTCCGTTTCCTTTGCCTTCTTCCCGAACCCTAGCAGCGCGCGACGATCCTCCAATTTCCTGCCCCTTCCTCCGTTGCTCTCTAGTCTCGATCCGGGAGCCCCGTGTAGGCAGCAAGAGCTCGTGCGCCATGGTCCCTTTGGTTGTCTTGCTCGCCAGCGACGTGGATTTGCGCTTCCAAGAGACAGATGGTGAGTCAGACGTGGATTTGTTCTTCGAAAAGAAAGTTTGTGAAGCAACACTCCAATCCATGATGGATAGCGTCGACTCCTTTCTGGGATCCTTGAGGCCTGACGCCCGCCTCCTCAACCCGCCCAAGATATCGACGTTGAGGCTGCGCGGCCCCAAGCCCCATCCTCGTCGATGCGCTCTGATGGATCCGAGAGCTATCGTGGCGTGCGCCGACAAGAGCATGATCGTGCTCTACGGAGGCCGGTACTCTGGCCCCGGCTCCAGCGGGTTCGGGTGCTACCTCATCTAAGACGTCGCCGTGAACGGCGGTTCAACCCTGACGGCGACGGTGCCTCAGATTCGGGAAGGAACCGTTGCCCTGCGCAGCCATCCTCCTTCTTCCTCCTATGTCGTTGCCGAGCTCGGTGCCACGCCTGATCAGCGCGCCGCTTTGAACTCTACCTGTGGCGCTCCGAGTCACCGGAACCCCAGTGGGAAATGAAGGTGGTCCGGCCGCCCCCTGAGTTGTCCTTAGGGCCAGACGAGCAAATCTTCGTCGCTGACAGATCCTTTTCTTTTGGCGACTCCAGCCTGTGCTGGGTCGATCTAAACCGCGGCATCCTAATGTACCAAGAGCAGCAGCTTCCTCAGTTCCGTTTCATCCCATTGCCTGACGGGTGTCCCAAGGTCGATACCTCCGACTGCTTCTATCGCCCGAACATGACGGAGTTCCGCACAGCCGCCTGCGTTGCTGGCGCCATCAAGTTCTTCGCCCTGGAGGGCTTGGATCCCAAGCAGTTCGACTATGTCACCTGGACCCTGACACCTGACCTCGACCGCTGGGAGAAGGGCGCCGTGTTCCACCTAAGGCGTGGGCGAAGCTAGACATTTTCAGAGGAGGGTGCGTCTCTTTGGTTTTATTGAATTATCCGACTAAGATACATGATGAAAATTTGCAAATTTTAATGTAAAACACATCAAACTGTGGGTGCATTCGCATCCGACACTCACAACGTGGCTTCGCCACTGACCTAAGGGACATCTGGGGGAGCGGCAAGTACATCGCTCTCAAGATACCGCGTCACACTCCTATCTGTCCGGTGCTGAGCCCTCGAGAAGATGGTGTTGTCTTCCTCATTGTCAACGATGTCCAGGTGCACGAAATCGCCAAACCTTTTGGAGGTTTGGAGACCGAGGTCGACATCAAGGGCCAGTATGTTCTTGTCATTGACATGCATAGTAACCGGGTCATCTCCATCGATCATAGTCGTCCTGAGAGTGATAGCAGTATATACTACTGGACCTTACTCCCATGCTCCTTGCAACTGAGTTCTGTGCTTACCTGCCGGGCCCAAAGGACCACCAGGTACTAACTTATACAATCTGTGAGTACTACTTTCCAACAGCAAGTTGTATGGAGTACTTTGTTTCAGCTTCATATGATTGAATGAATGTGCTGCGTATATGCTCTTAAACTTAGATTGACTAAAATGACTGTCACTTGTTTTTCGTCAGTAAAATTCGAATTCACAAAGGCATGATCTTTGGAATGGGTCGTTTGAATCATTTTTAATTAGAGCTCGATCTCCTATGCACGCTGAACATTGGTTCTTGCTTATTTGAGGTCATCTATTTTTTATTTATTGGACTGTTATTTGTTTTCGTTAGTAGGTGTACACACTGAACTTCAATTAGTTATTAGGTCTTCGGTTCAGAATTTGTCGAGAGAACCTATGCTTGTTCAGGCAATAGGTCAAACCAAACTCTGCTCATATATAATGGATGAACCTGTTTGGGTCACCTAGTTTAAGTTTTTGTGTCTTAGAAACAATCTTAATTAGGGGCGTTTTATCTTCTTGTGGATATAGTAGTTAAAGGATACTGACAGGCTTTCTGTGTAAAACTACATCTTAAAATCAAGCATTCATATATAAATATAAACCATACCCTTGAATTTTAATGTTAGACTCAAGCTACTTTTTGTTTCTGCTAGAGAAATGTGGAGGAAGCAAAGCCGAGGAGTGGAAAGAGGCCGAAGCTTTGCTGATTTCTGCAACATATCAGGCTAGAATGAAGCTCTGTGTGATGACCGCAATTTATCATATAGGATTAATGGCTGCTTTGTTTTGCGAATTGGGTTCTTTTCATCCAAGTGTTATCATATTTAACTAGAAGATGTTCTAATTATCAGAGGAACCTAAATTTTATCAAGTATTCGTATTCGAACTGAATGTCGTGTTTTATGAATTATTGATGGTCATTCCATCCTGTGTGTGGATTTTTTATTTGCAGGATGGCTCAGTTTATTCAGACTTTGTTAACAGTCCTGATATATCACTGGTGCCTTAATCATTCTTTCTTACTTGCTTTGTGGCACTTGTCACGCATAATAGTATCTGCTAAAGGATTCACACATGTTGCCTGACTGAATGTCTGCGCCAAACAACCGATTATATTTGTCAAAGACTGGAAATCAACAAGCCTCCATTTCAGTGATTGAAAAAGGTTGGAAATAAAACTTCAATTCCATGTTGCAGCTAAACATAATGGCACTTAGAAATTGATTCAATTACGCCCAATTATAGGGATCCAAACGAACCCATACCTTTATTTATGCACCTGGGATGCTGCTCGGAACCTGTCACGATGATACCATCCAGAATTCCAGATCGTCACGGTCACGCTTATCTTTAATCCGTGTCACGATGCCTTTGGAATGCACGCATCAACTTCATGGAGACGATTAAATGAGATAATAAATTAAAAAGAAAAATAGTAGTACAATTTAAAATAAAACAAAAAATAGGAGGGGACGATAAAATATAAGATAAAGTCCAAATTATACCTCTCAAGTATAGCCAAAGTTCAAATAAACATTTAAACTATGTTTTGATTTATTTTACCTCACAAAAATATGATTTTGTATCAATTTACCTTATCTTTGTCTTTTTTTTCTCTATAAGTAAACGTAATCTTAAGATAAAACTTTATGAGATGATAAAGCACATCTGTTAAAAAATGATTATAATTTATTATTATTATTTTATAGAAAAATTAATTTAAAAAGTAAATTAATATTTATAATACAAAATTATATGCAAAATAATGGCAAAAATTTCAAAAAGTATTTTTAAATATATATTATGATGTGCTTTATCATCTCATAAAGTTTTATCTTAAGATTACGTTTGTTTATAGAGAATTAGTAAAAACAAATTTGATAAAAAAAAATAAACTGACTCAAAATCATGTTTTAGTGGGATAAAATAAATCAAAATATAGCTAAAGAGGTTATTTGAATTTTGTATAAACTCGAGGGGAGTAAATTGGACTTTATCCAAAAATATATAAAACACCATTCATATATTTTTTTTTAAAAAAAAAGAGAGAAAACAACCTGAGTGTTCATGTCCACCACCCTTCCGCTGGCTGATACAACCCTCGTCCCACTCGGTCGATTTTTATAGTTTTCGATGAAACTGATTATGTTCAATTTTATCAAACGATCAGTTTTTGTTTCAAAAATTAAAAAAAATTAAAAATTTGAAAAATTTCAGAATACCAAAAACTGGTAAAATCGTTTGATAAACTATTAAAACCGAGAGATAAACCGATGAAATCGGTGGGTTTCAAATTTTGAAACTTAAAAACCGATGAAACCGGAAAAATCAATAGATAAACCGATGAAACCACTCGATAAACCGAAAAAACTGACTATTTTTTATTAAATTTATTTAAAATTGATTAAAATGTAAAAAATTTTGTGATCATTTTGGTTCTAAATGGTTATTTTTATTTTTAAAATTTTCAAATAAAATGTGTTCCTATTTGAAATTGGACCTAAAACAAAAGTTGGTCATTGTGAAATGTTTTATTTCTACGTAAAGTTTCATATTTTTTTAGCATGTTAAGTATTTGTTTTTAATTTTAAACAAAGTGAGAACACATCGAATGTGTGCCACGTCATCGAAATGTGGCACATCCACTGCCACGTCAGCGAAAATCACCGTCCAAACCACCCGAAGAGGACAAACGAACTGTTTTAAAAATTTATAAGGTCTGGTTATCCGGTTTTGTAGTAAAAGCTAAGAAGGGTAATTAAGACTTTTTTAAAAAAAACTCTCTCTCCTATTCAGGTTTACAAAATCGATGAAAACCGATCGATTTTTGCGATTTTCTGCAAAATTGGTCTGGTCCGGTATGATATATCGGTCGGTTTTGATCGAAAACCGTAGCGAGAACTGTAGCTCAATCGGTAAAACGGCCGGTTCTCCGGTAAACCGGCCAGTTTTTTGCTGAGAACGAAAACCGGCTCCGATCCGGTTCTTGTAAACCCTGCTCCTATCTAGAACAAGCCGCAGCAGGCAGGCCGATGGCACGGAGCGCGCCCGCAGTCCTGGTCCTACGCGCAGACGCGCCGCCTCCATGAACACCCGCGCGCATGCGAGGTAGGCGCGTCGATGATGTGCAGCCCCGGAGCTGGTTCACAAGCCACTGCTTCTCCAAGTATTCCGCTGCATGCATCAATCCAATGCTTCTCCCACTATTCCGCCGCATGCATCAGTGGTCAACACACAAACAGCATGCAGTCCATTGGACGTAGACGGAAGGGGAGGATCTGGAGAAAGCCCCTGCCGGCGTCAAGATGGTGATTTCCATTTCCATCGGTTTAGATCTCCAGGAAATGAGGCATGCGTTTCCGTATCCTCGACCAGGTGAGTTCCAATCCAAATATGGGAAATAAATATCCAGATTTCTTTGTTTCCCCAATCCAGCGGCCATTTCCAGGTTACCCAACGCAACCCTAATCTAGACGATACTTCTCCCTATTTTCTTCCCCTTCGTCCGCTGCTCTCTCTGGATCCGGGAGCCCCTTGTAGCAAGAGCTCGTGTCCCATGGCGCCTTTGGTGGTCTTGCTTGACAAGATCGTGTTTTTGTGCTTCGAAGGGGAAGATGATGAAGCAGCAGCCATGGCAGATGAGAACAACGCGGCCGTCTCCTTTCTAGGATCCTTGAGGCCTGACGCCCTCCTTCTCAACACCCCCAAGATATCGACCTTCAAGCTGTGCAGCCCCAGGCCCCGTCGCGATGTTCCCAATATACGTCCGCGTGCCACGGTGGCGTGTGCCGACAAGAGCTTGCTCGTTCTCTACGGAGGCAACTACAGCGGCCCCGGCTCTAGCGGGCGCGGGTGCTACCTCATCTACGACGCCGCCGTCGACCCTGAGGTCGACGGTGCCCCTGCTTCCCGACTCGATGTGCCTCTCGGGCATCGGGCAAGGAGCCGTTGCCCTGCGCAGCCATCCTCCTTCCTCCTCCTATGTCCTTGCCGAGCTCGCTATCAATTCTGAGCACCTTTTTCCCTGTGCGGGAGCAGCGGAACTCTACCTGTGGCGCTCCGAGTCACCCAAACCCCAGTGGGAGATGAAGTCGGTCCAGCTGCCCCCTGAGACATCCTTAAGGCTAGTAGCAGGCAAGCACATCTTTAACATCGACACATCATTTTCGTTTGGTGACTCCAACCTGTGCTGGGTTGATCTGCTCCGCGGTATCCTAATGTACCAAGATCAGCAGGATCCTCAGTTCCGTTTCATCCCGTTGCCTGACGGGTGTGTCGAGGTCAATACCTCCGATTACCCTTACCGCTCGAACGTGCAGGATTTCCGCACCGCTGCCTGCGTTGCTGGCACCATCAAGGTCCTCACCCTTGAGGGCTACCTGGAGGGCTGGAACGCCAGCCAGTTCAACTATGTCATCTGGACCCTGTCACCTGACCTCCGCCGCTGCAAGAAGGATGCCGTGTTCCGCCTAAAGGACATCTGGGCGAGTGACAAGTACCGCAGCATACTCCTCTCTGCCCAGTGCTGAGCCCGCTGGAAGATGGTGTCGTCTTCCTCATCGTCAACGATGTTGAGGTGCACAGCATCGCCAAAGGTTTTGGGGTTGGGGAGACCAATGTCGACATCAAGGGCCAGTATGTTCTTGTCCTTGACATGCCTGATAACCAGATCATCTCCATCAGTGGTAACTGTCCTGTTACCAGTCGGAAGGACCATACTCCCAGACTCTTTGCAACTGATTCTGTGCTTACCTGCAGGGCCCAAAGGACTGCGAGGTACTAACTTATACAATCTGCGAATACTTTCCAACTGCAAGTTGTATACATTTTTTTTTGTGATAAAAGCAAGTTTTATACTCCTACTTAGTTTCATCTTCATATGATTGAATGAATGTGCTGCATGCTCTTAAACTTAGATTGATGACTAAAATGACTGTCACTTGTTTTTCATCCAGTAAAACTTGAATTCTCAAAGGCATGATTTTTTGGAATGGGTCGATTGAATCAATTTTAATTAGAGTTGATCTCTTGTGCACGCTGAACATTGTTTCTTGTTTCTTTGATGTCATCTATTTTTTATTTACTAGATTATTATGTATTTTCATTATTAGGTGTACACACTGAACCTTATTTATTATATCTTCAACTCGGAATTTGTCCTGGAGAACCTATGTTTGTTCAAGCAGCAGCTCAATCTATAACAGAACACTAAATATCTTTGAAATGAAACTATGCAAACTTTGCCCATAATAGAAGGACTTGTTTGGTTCACCTAGATAGTTCTTTCTGTCATAGAAAAAACTTGATTAGGGGTGTTTTATCTTCCTGTGAATATCATATTTTAGGACATTGACAGTTTTTCTGTGTAAAACTACATCATGAAATCTAACATTCATATATAAACCTTGAATTTTTATGCTAGACTCAAGCCACTTTTTGTTTCTGCTAGAGAAACGTGGAGGCGATCAAATTTGAGGAGAGTGGAAAAAGGCCTAAGCTTTGCTGATTTCTGCAATATATCACGCAAGGTTGAAGCTTTAAGTCTTGAATGCAATTCATCATATAGGACCAATGTTCGCCTTGTTATGCGAATTGGGTTCTTTTCATCCTAAGTGTTATCAAAATTTGCTACATTATGTTCTAATTATCAGTGGGAACCTAAGTATTATCAGATATTCATATTTGAACTAAATGGCATGTTGTATGTACTATTTGTGTTTCTGGTCATTCCGTCCTGTATGTGGCATCTTTTATTTGCAGGATCGTGCAGCTTATAGGTCAGTTTGTTACCAGTTATTCCATAATACATTTTTTTATAAAAGTCAAGTTATATTATGGAATAAAAATGTATTATGGAATAACTGTTAACAAGTCATGCCATTTCAATACATTTTTGTAAAAGTCAAGTTATATTATTACACTGAAAGTAAAGTAGAAGTAATATTTTTATACCTACGTAAAGTTTCAATGAAACGAATCCAAAAAATTTCAAATATTTCAATGAAAATAATCACTCCTAAGCCCGCCTGGCGGACTGGTCGGAGATCATCTTAACCCCGCCGCGGAACCTAATCAGACCTGTTGCTGGTTGGCTGTTTGACCTTCTCTTCAAGATGTGGCGTGTGTGTTCTCAAAAAATAAACAAACAAATAAATAAAATTGCGGCGTGTGTTTTTGGTTTGCTAGCTGAATGCCTACTCCTTTTTCTGCTGTTTTTACTCGCTTATTTTTGTTCTTTTCTCCTTTTATTTATTCTTTATATTTAATATTTTTCTCTTTGTTTTAAATTGTTTTCTTCCTTTTCATTCTCAACTTTTATTTTTTTTCTTTTTAATTGCAATCGATTGGATATTTGGAACATTTTACTTTTATAGCATTGATGTTTTTGCTAACGTTATGACCGAAGAAAAAATATTAAAATTTTAAAATAATGTATTAAAATTATAATTTTTTATTATTATTCATCATCATAATCTCTCCTACTTATTAAATTTCCTAACGTAGTCTGTACACAGGTTTTGGCAAAGTCGTGCAGCCCATGGCACGAAAATTGGGCCGTGCCTGGGCCGACAAGAAATTGATACAAGGTCTACCTTTTGTACAAAATGGGCCTCAAAATGCAAACATGGCCCAACGTTAGCAAACATTTCTCTCGATAAGCACTTTGAGGCCCTGCAGGTAAGCATTTTGAGGCCCTGCAGGTAGGCATTTTGAGGCCCGAAGAAAAAATATTAAATTTTAAAAATAATATATTAAAATTATAATTATAAATTTTTTATTATTCATCATCATAATCTTTCCTACTTATTAAATTTCCTAAAGTAGTCTGTACACTGGTTTTGGCAAAGTCGTGCAGCCCATGGCACAAAAAATGGGCCGACAAGAAATTGACACAAGGCCTACTACCTTTTGTACAAAATGGGCCTCAAAAATGAGAACATGGCCCTACAGCCGACGCGCACAAGCCTCCAAAGCAAAGACGAAAACCAATGGTCGCACCTCTTGGTTTATAACGAGGTGAAGCTATCCTCAAATTTCCGAGGTGGAACTAATCCCGTGGGGAAATCCTATGCCGCGAATGGGCCAATTTCGGGCAACGGCCCATGTGTGGTTAACGGGACAGCCCACTCGCACAGAATGCCGTTCATTTTTTATTTTGATTCAGATTTTCAAATTTAAACTCATGTATCTTTCGCATATGCTATCCAAATTTGATGATTTTTATTCCTAAAATCTTGAAAAAATATGCTTCATCATCTGGATATATTTTTGACATGATGTATCAATCATTTCAATTATAGCCACTATTCAATATTCTCTTCACTTTTTTTGTAAATCTTCAAAATTTTCAAATTTTTAAACTATTTTTTATGTACATATACAAATTGTACACCTCCACGCATAGAAATTTATAAACGATTTTTTTGAACTACTTAAATTTGAGTAAGAATGAAAGACTCCTCATTCATGTTAAAGAATAATATAACTTCTATGTGGCTCTCTAAAATTTTAACACAAATTCACACCAATATATGTAATTTTATTTTTAAATTTTTTATAGGTTAATTTTTCCTTGAAATAACGACACACAAAATTTGAGTTCAAAATTCATTATAATTTTAAAGTTATAAAAATGAGAAAAGTCATTTTATTGGTTTTAATGGCAAAGTGCACATTCGCTCTACTGAAAACGTATTCATAAAATGCGCTTTCACTAAAGTTGGGCCGTGCTTGGGCCTGGCACGGCCCAACCACGGCCTACAGTGCCGCATGCCGTGCTTGGGCCGTATTCTTGTCACGTCGGGCCGGCCGGCACGGCCGACAAGGCACGATGGGCTGGTGGCCCGAGGCACGACTGGGCTGCCTCCGGTTTCTGCGGCAACCGGATCCCAACACTCGCGCCGCCTGCCTCGCTCCTTTCGCTTGCGTCGCCCGCCACGGAGAGCTCCCTGCTGCCACCGCCGCCAGCTGGGGCGGCGCTCGGGGCCGTCGCGGACTTTCCGAGCGCTGATGCGGGTGAGGAAGAGGAGGCGCCTGAGGTCAAGCTGGAGCCGTCGCCCCGCCGCCTCCGACGGCGCAGGAGGAAGTGAGAGAGCCGAGGAGGGGCGGCAAGCGGTGGAAGAGGGCGCGGCGCGGCACCTCTGTTAGAGATAATCCTAGGCTCGTTTTCTTTCTACTTTTCAGTTGAGTCAAATAAGCTGGCCGGTTCTGGGCTGAGCGAGTCTGTAGGAGAGTCAGTGCATGCGAGTCATGCGAGGTGCGTCCGAGTATTAGGCTACGTGATCTGCTAATGGGTCACAAGGTGAGCAACGTGATCTGGTCATGGGTCATGGCGGCGTGTATGTAGGGAGTAGTGGAGTCTGTTATTTTTATTTTTCCTTTAAATCAGGCATAGACAATGGAAAACGCTGTAATGTTAAGCAGCACAAAACTCTGTGTATTCTCCAAGTGTTCGTGTGTGTGTCTTTGACAGTGTTGAGCTCGCCGGAGAGATCGCCGAAATTTCAACAATTGGCATCAGAGCTGCGGTTGCGAGAGCCTGGACTCGGTCGTGGCGAGGTTCCGCCGCTGGCATCGAGATCCTGCAATCCAACACGCGCTGATGGTGGGCGGCGATGATGTTTCTTCTACCGCTCCCGGCAGCGGCTCCCGCGGGAAGGGTGCAGCCGGTGGCAGCGGCAAGGAGGAGTCTGTGCGTGTCGTTCGTGAGGTGAGAGGTTCGGCCAATTAATCACTTCTCATCAAGACCAACTATACCGTGTGGGCTCAACTTATGAAGATCAAGATGCAGGCACGGAATCTCTGGGAGGCCGTCGAGCCTAGCGGTGTGTGCCTTCAGAGGATCGTCTGGCGCTGGACGCAATCACAAGCGCGGTTCCGCCGGAGATGGTTGCATCTCTGGCAGTGAAGAACAGCGCAGCGGAGGCGTGGGAGGCGGTGAAATCCCTGCGTGTCGGGAGTGATTCCGTGCGAGCAACTCCTCCGCAACGCCACCACCATCTCGGAGTGCCTCCACACATGTGAGTCCTGTCCGGCCCTTGTCCCTCCCTCTCGCTGCTCTCCTTGCCATCGTTGTCAAAGCCAGCTCCCGGTCGTCGCCGCCCGGCCTAGCTATGCAACCTGTCGCGGCAGATCCGGATGCTCGCGCCGTGCTGGAGGAGGCCAACAAGGTGCCCAGGCCAATGCCGCTGGTCTCGAAGGCCGCACTCCAGAGGCGCTGGGTGTATTGCGGTAGCAGCAGCTCGTCGCTAGCGACGACGACGACCGCCACCACCACCGCGACGTCCTCGGCGTCCCCGTGCTCGTCCGCGGCGAGCTCGGGCGCCTCGGCAAGTTCGCTTCTGCTGAAGCTGGACTACGCGGACGTCCTGGCCTCGTGGGCGGACCGCGGGTCGCTCTACATCGCCGATGGCCACGCCCCGCTGAAGCCAAAGCTGGACCCGAAGCTCGATTCTTTTATACAGCAGCATCTGCCCGTGCGCCCTGCCTGAACCGCCACCGCCTTGACCAGCGTTTCACCCTGGCTCTGGTCCCCTGCAGTCCACCTCCACACTGCCCGTCTTTGGTGGAGACCTGCGCTGCTGGCAGTTCCCTTCGACTGCAAAGAGGACCGCTTCTGTGTGGCCTTCGCTGCCCCCTTCTACGGCGGCAGCAACCGTGAGTGTAGCATGTCAGCTCACCGCCGGCGAACTCGGAAGAATTCCGGCGATGGCGAACCTGGAAACAGAGGATCACAAGAGAGGTTTTGCGCAGCTGGGAACTTACTGCTTTTCTGTTGCGTCTATATCACTTAAATAGAGGATTACAAAGCTAATGACTCGGCCATACCGGCCATGACTCCGGCCACAACGGCCACTACAAGCATGCACGACCTGGACGTGATCCGCCACTGGCGGCATTACCCTGACGACACGCGCGACGCCTGAAACATGCGCTCCTCCTGAAACTAGGACTCCAACTAACTTAAGACTGACGCTACTTATCAGGGATTTTATTCAACATAGCAACCAGCAGGGAAGGCGTAGCTTCTCATCTCGAGGCACAACTTCCGGCCAGCCCCACGCCAGCTCGGCCCCTAGAACCCATGGCTGGATTTGAAGAAGGCCACCGCTGTGTTGTAATCTTCATTGCTGATGCCACCAGAGAGCGTCAAGGACAGAGGAGAAGACAAAGAGAGTTTGGTATAAATTTTTTCCCTGTTCATGTTGTATGAGAGTTTCTACTGAAATTTGATCTCTAGCATATGTGCTCCCCCTGTTTTACAGAAGAGGAGTATCAGAAGTTGATTCCAAGTATCAAGAAGTCATCTACCACGGTACTGAAATCTGAATTGGATCTTGAAACAAGGAGAAGACTTCTCGTTTTACAGCATGTTCAACAGTTCAAGACACGAGATCCGATGCCTTCACTTCCAGTCCTACTGTTGTTTCCTAACAAGAAGCCGTTCTCCTTGTGTCATATCTACAGAGCTGTGAGTATTCCCAACTTGAGAAAACTGAAATTTTGAATAACTCAGTTCTTTATTTCTATTGATTTCATTTTGTAAACGTAAAATATTCTGGGTTTTCAGAGAATCAATATTAAAGATCCATATGTGAAAGCAGCACTTGCTGCCACATGTTTCCAATTCTACCAACAGGTGAGATTACTAAACATCTGCTTTTTTTCTTTATGGTCTTCTTGAATGTTAGTAAAATTGCCTGTTAGTGGCTGCCATGGTCGGAGAACTTACAGGTGCTTGCCAATACCTAGACTCTGTGGTTGACGTGCAGTTCAAAGGGCAAGCTGCGTTTGATTGTGCAGCAACTGAGTCTTGTCTGCTGCCATCATATTTCTTCTCTAATGAATTTGTAACCTTTTTGGAAAAAATATTGAAACGAGAATCTGATTTCTCTACCTCAGAACCAATCTAGATGATGTTGCAGTCGCTCATGACGTATGTCAAAGTGAAACTGGTCGTTTGTAAAGTGTGCCTGATTTGTTTCAGTGGAACGTGATGTGCGTTAGAAATTCAAGAATTTGACAGTACGTGAGCTCGTTAGTCTGATCTTGATGTGTTTTTAATCAAGTTGTGCTGCCCATGTACAGGCTGATATAAGTCGATGTGAAAAGTTGGTTGGCAACCTTCTCTATACGGTAAGAACTTACACTGCTCATGAGTAATTAGTAATGAATCCTTGTGTTTTCAGGTGTAACTTGTATTCTTAAGTTCTTACTCATGAATCTTAG